>MU737395.1:5228-28720 GCA_026770625.1 Nicotiana glauca | reverse complement strand
GGGGGGGGGGGGGGGGGGATGATAAACAGTTCACATAATATAAGTAGAAGGGTCAATTATTAATTCGTATGTACAGATGACACTCTTTTCTTTATAAAAGTTTGACATTTCTTCTATACTTAAATTTTAACCATACTGTAATTTCACATATCCTTAATGACATCGTACTAAGTAGAAACAAGATAGCACGCTAAAAACAAGAAGATCTTCAAGGTAATTTTTGTATATTATATAGTATTATAAACTTAAGTATGAAGAACTTTTCTCAAACTCTGGGTGCTTCAGGTATTCGAGGGAGTAGCTCTATACTTATTCTCCACGTCAATTGGATCATAGCCGATCGATTGCATCCCAGTGTACAATATAGTACGTAGTACAGTAGCAATATTGAAGGAAATATAGACACAAAATTAAAGATAGAAAAAAGAACCTTTTGTATGAAAGATAGTAATTAATTCATGTGGTGTTCTAAAAGAGAGCAAAGCCAGGCCAATCAGCATCAGTCACAGGTCGTCGGGGCGACGACTCGTGTGACGAAGATGAAGAGGAAAGTGAGTCATGAAAAGGAGACACTGACTTCCTACTTGACACCGACCACCGTGAAACTCTCTCCAGATCCGACATGTAATCGGGTTCCGACCCACTCTTCTGGTTCTTCTTCTTCTTCTTCTCCGTTACTCGCATCAGCAAGGGGGGAGAAGGGAAGCACCCATCTGAAACAACTCCCATAGAGGATCGGGTCATTAGATTCTGCACGTCAAACCGGTGCCTCTCGGAGCGTGCCCGTGGAGCTGAACGGAAGGATCGGGTTCGGGGCTCCGCAACTGGTGAGTGGAAATTGAACCCAGCTGCTGGTGGAGGTCTCAGCTTACGTGGGGTTTCTGGAAATGCACGGCTCTGATTCTTTGCTACTTCCTCTTGTTTGGCTAGTGGACGGTGGTGATCTGTTGTTATTGGTTCGTGTGAATGTGGGAGTTTGGGTACTCCGGGTCGGATTTCCCATTTAAATGGAATTGCTCCGGGCTGCGTAAATGAATCATCCATTTTTATTCCTTTTGAAAAATAGACTCAAACTTTCACTTACATTTTCCTCCCAAATACATTTTTGAGCGTGTATATATGTAGGTGGAGAAGAAGACTTTTAATCCAACAGACTAAAAATCATGATCAAAGGCGTAAAGAGTGGGGCTTGGTGGACTTTGTGGATATTTCAAATAATTGCATGTCATGCATTGAGAAAATGGAGATTAATAAATTTTGACACTATTGATATAATTGTACATAATGAGTTAAGTTCTTATTTTTTGCAGGTGATAAAAAAAAATTTATCATATAATTACTTTGGTAAATGATTTGATGGTATAAATATTTTTGGTAAATATAAACGTCATCTCACATATTTATTTGGTATAAATACCGAGTGCAATAGTAATACCTTATCATGCTTTTTTCAACCTTTTCTTAGGAGTTTTCTCTACTTTTGCTCCTTACCACTTGAGCAATCCTCTCTTGTCCACATGATCATGTTCAATTTCACCAAAATCCAAGGGATCACATCAATCCTACATTAGCTAAAGCTGTGAGTTAAACGTATATAATAATACCTTCTCTGTTTTCATTGCTCGTTCATTTTTGATTTGATAGGATTATTAAGAAAGTTGTTGAATATATGAATTGTTTTTTGCAAAGCATATAGGTCATGTATTGAATTTTATGCTCTTAGGGGTGTTGAATACCAAGAAAAGTGTTAAGAAATTTAAACTTGGGTCTTTTAAAACAGTTAGAATGTATTAGAACTTTCATTAAAGAAAGCTGAAAAAAACTTTGTTTTAAGTGAATTGACGGTGTAGGAGATAAGAAAATCCAAGATGTTTTTAATTGGGGATAATGATGAGAAACATTTTCTATAATTTTAAATACAATACCCGATTTGATATTTGAGATTTGAGATTTGAAATTAGGAAAAATGGCTACATTGACGTGTTGTCTCAATAATTTTGTGTAGGACTTGTGGAAAAACAGTATGATTTGAGGGCATTATATGTCTGGATTTGAATAGATGTAATGAATGGCCAAACGAACATTTTGTCAAGACTTTAGGCTCGCGCAACGACAACGACAATAAACAGCGCCATTCAAATCCGCCGTGAAGTTTGGGAGTATTCACACATCACTTAATTAATAGAACTCGGGGTGGGCGTTCGGGATTGCATGTGAAATTTCGGTTTGGATTTTCAGTTTTCGGATTGACAAAATAACAATCCAAATAAGTTTGGATTGGATCGAATTTTTTAAGTTCGGTTTCGGATTAATCGGTCCGAAATTTCACATGCAATCCAAATAAGTTCGGATTAGAACGAATTTTTTAAGTTCGGTTTCGGATTAATCGGTTTGGATATGTTGGATTTTCGGTTTTGAACTTATAACTTGAGATATTTCTTCTTTTTACAAAAATGAATATCCAAATGAAGTACTCATGTTAAACTGTCTGAAAAGTTCTTCATTTTCACCGCAATCATCCAAATGAAATATTAAAGTAATGGAATTATTATATAAAAAAAAAAATACAATAGAGACGTTAATACGACAGATAAGAAGTAGAAGTAGTAAAACCATGTCCAAATAGAAAGTATTCTCATAATAACTTAGTAATTAATATTTTATATTAATTAGTAAACCATATATAGACCATATATATATATATATATATATAATGCGTAGGGTATTGAACTTATTACTATTGACATATGGATAATGGACTAAATATAAAGTATAAGAATTTCGAATTTTTGGATATCCAAAAATTCGAAATACCAAATCCAATATCCAATCCGTAATCCGAAAATCCAAATCAAAAATTCAACAAATTCGGATTTCGGGTTTGCCCAAAGTATGCCCACCCCTAAATAGAACTCAAAGTGGAGCTCTCTTAAAGCGAAGAAAACAAAAAAAGGCATTGTGTAGCTGTTGTAAAAATAATAGCTCAAAATTGTATAAAATTTGTATATTTTTTTGTATATATATAAATTATGTATGTTATATACAAAAATTATACAAATTTTATATACTTTTTTGGCTACCAAATATAAATAGTTTCTGGCGCAGGCTAAAAGTGATAAATAAAAAATTAAAAAAATTAAATAAATAAATAAATAAATAAGATCAAATTGACTTACGCACTATTGCTTGAGAGTGAACTATGCTAGCTATTTTGATACCAAAACTCATCTAAACAGACTTGATCGATTCATAATTGTTTGACAGCCAATATGCTGAAGTTATGAGAAACATATGAAAGGAAGCCTATTTAACGAAAGATAAGTACCCCTCGAACGGAGAGTTCTTATTGCTCCAAACAATTTTAATTTGCTCGAGTTGACATGAATATCGAAATTAGATTCAACATGTAGGTAAATTAATTTCTTGTTTTTGGAGAACATGCGGAATTACATATTCAGTAATGTTTTCTGGAAAATGGAATCGTGAATAAGATATACAAGAAAAATTGGAAAATGTCACATAAAACGTTTCTTTTTGTATAAATTGAATGGAAACCTTCTAATTAAATAGACACCATTTTAGGAGTTAGGACCAACATCCAACTGGTATATGGCTTCTGCATTCACCACCAAGTCTGCACTTGAAATGACGCTGAACAAGTTAACTTTGATCATCTAATCAGTTACTGCCTGTTCAATTTTATATGGCACATTTCCTGTTCTATATTTGAAAACTCTTCTACTTTTCATTTTACCCTAAATGGCAAGCCCTTACATCCATAAAATGTCATGTATAAGACAACAAGTTCTAAAGATACTTTGATATGATATATGCCCAAAAGTATTTCTTTCTTATATTATGTTGTGTCCAATCAAATATTACCATATAAAATGAAACGAAAAGAAAAAGAACTTGACACCATATGCTGCCACATAATTTTACTAATACTTTAATCTAACTATAGGTCAATGTGATGCATATATATAAGCCCAAGGGCGGAGCTACCCTTGTCACTTGACACCCCTTCACCGGAAAATAACACTGTATAGATAGGTATTTTTAAAAAAAAAATTGAATATATACAATGGGTTGACAACCCTTGACACAAGACAAACTCCAAGTGTAATGGTCAAGGGATGTCAAAAGTGACGGAAGGTTACAAGTTACATTCCCTATCGCAGCATTATTTCCATTTTTCTTGGCTTCTTATTTAGATTTTGACACCCCTTTGTATAAATCCTGGCTCCGCCATTGTATAAGCCGTTACTAAGTTGAAAATTTTATGAGGCAAGGATTATAACAAAGAATATAAAGCAAACCATATTAAAAGATTTCCAATAAACCAAATGACCTGTCGAGGAAAGTGACTTTACAAGAGTTGATAAGGGAATGCAAACTCAACATAATCCACGTCGCCATCTAACTTTCACATGCCATGTCCTGTGGCATGTTGGTAAGTGCTTGCATTGTGGTGCTTGCAACATCCAGAAGTTGCAAATACTCATCTGCTCCATCAACAAGACACTGCAAAACAAGGGAAATCATAAGCACATTCTTGTAATTCTTTAGCTAACGTTGTCAACTACACTCAATATGTGATCTGAGACATTATTTCTGCACTAACAGAAAAGGCAAAGGTGAACTCTAATCTAAGGGAGAACTTCAGATGACACTATCATAAATACAGAATCTGTAGCGCACAGCTAAACATTCATCAGTAGTCAGTTCTCCAAAATAGAAAAAACTAACCAGGAATAATACTCCCTCTTGTCTCATTCTACAAGACACTATTATCATTTAGAGTCAAAACAATTTCTACTTTGACTACTACTTTTCAAACACTTTCCTAAACAGTTATAATAATAAAAAATAATGCGTAGGATGATTTATCTACTTTGCAGGGACTTCCAAATTCTGTAGAGTAGAATTTATTTCGAAACATCTAAGGAATTTATGAATGTGCTGAGAATTAAATATTTGACCATTGTAGCTGTAGCCCCATCATACTCTTAAGATGGGGAGAATATATAGAGAGAGAGAGAGAGACACGTGTACAAAAGAGTAGAAACTATAATAATCACTCTAACAATAATAGAATAAGATGAAGAACAATAACCTTGTCTGCTTCAGCAAATTTCTTGCATATTCTTGCTTTCTGCTCATCAGAAATGTCGTCCGCATCAATTACTATATCATACAACTGAAGAAGCGGCATATTAGTACCAAACGTTGGCATAATTGAATGTAAAATGAGAAACACAGATATTGGGACCTGAGACAGCATCTGAGAAACAGGATATCCTTCTGCAATGACATTGTCCACTTCTTTGTTTGCCAAGTCAAAATTGCCACTTCTGCAGGCTGAGAATATGGCCTGGGTAACTTCATTTGGGATGACCTGATCATTGCAATTACTTATCAGTGCCTAAAGCAAGTGTAGGACCCTAGTATTTAAGTGGGATCATGGGTGAAGGGGCAGGCTTATACTCTCCCGAGTTTCGAATAAGTGGACAAACTGGAATTGGGCCAGCTAAATCACAGATATTTCTTGGTTATAAAACAAAAGTAGAATGCCGAGCCATGGGTTCAGATGTGAGCTTATATGGTTAAACAACTGCAGCAACAGTTGAAAAATGAAAGAAATGAATAGATGAAACTGATCAGTGAAATCAAGCTACACTACATATGGCTTAAATTTAGAACACATAAAAATAGATTGTCACTTTATCAGATATAAGATTGAATAGGATATATTGCTACAAGTTTTGCCAAATCAAGTGATACAGATGTTTGCAAGATCTGCAGGACTCCAAGAGTGATTATATTTGTAGTAACAAATAACGGATATCAGTATGTATGCTCTGGTTTGAAGAGCATTGTCAAGAAAGTGTCAGGGTTCTGTACAGAATCTGTATTTTCAGTAAAGAGTCCGTAATTATTGACACCAATCAAAAGGATTTTATGCTGGCTTTCTTATCTTACAATATATATAGACATTACCCAATCCTCAGAGTTTAAAGGAATAATCAAGCAAAACCTTCCAAAACTTCCTCTTCTTTTTCTTCAGTTTTAGCTACTACTTCTCTTGTACTTGGAAAATTAAACTTTCTCAGATTGAAAGCACACCAGCATTGCTACTAGTCAAAAATTCAGATGTCAAAGAAGATGCATTCATAATAGCCTTTAGTGGAAAAGAAGAAATATTAGAACCACTCATAAAAACGACATTATTGATAAGGAGAATGCCCTGATACATCTACTACTTCTCTTGTACTTGGAAAATTAAACTTTCTCAGATTGAAAGCACACCAGCATTGCTACTAGTCAAAAATTCAGATGTCAAAGAAGATGCATTCATAATAGCCTTTAGTGGAAAAGAAGAAATATTAGAACCACTCATAAAAACGACATTATTGATAAGGAGAATGCCCGGATACATCTATACTGCTACATTATATATCATATACATCAAGGTATAGGCAAAGTCCCAACAGCATAAATCAGAAAACTGCCATCCCAAAGATATTGATACATGAACGCATTGATCTTGTGGAAATATATAGATGAACCACTGGTTGATGTAAAGACTACAGTAAACTAAAACTACAGAAACAAATACGAACTTACCCCCGACACACTAATTAGGTCCCTTGCCGATATGGAAGATCCAAATAACCGAGCAGCACTCTGCAGCAATTCAAAATATTACCAATCACTTTTTCATGGTTGCTTGCCAGAAGCAAACAGATGGTGAGAAAACACAGCTTGTCATTGGATATAATTTGTTCCTTCCACAGAACAATAGAGAAATTTTCATTTGCATAATGAAATGAGCCAAAATCGCAACATCCTCCTATGGTAGCTGAACAAGTGTCACTACGATATAGATTATGGTACTGAGCAAACCAGTAATTCTTTTAGCTTCTTTTCCTTTTATTCAAAAAATGTAGAAAGCAGGAAATTCATCTTACTTGTAAGTATGTTATAGCCCTTCGTAGATCACCTTGAGAAATGGAACTGAGAGTCGAAAGAGCCTGCAATCAGGTGAGACACTCCTATAGATAGCTTAATTGCGAAGTGAAAATCGAACCATCATAAAAATGAAAGAAAGCAAACAGCTTTTACAACAAGGAATCAAGTTACTACATCCAAACCTCTGAATCTAGACTAAGACCTTCCTCTCTACAAATATGCAATATTCGGCTGCCCATTATTTCTTCTGTAAGCGGCTTGAATCTAAACTTCGCACATCTGGAAGCGAGTGGCTCTATGATCCTATACCAAAGAAGATTATTCAATTTATTACTGCTCTACATATAATGCACTCAGATCAACAACTTACCATCAAAACAAAGAAAATGGCAAACCTATCAAAAGCAAAACAAGTTAACATCAAACCACTCAGGAAGTCTTTTTGGCTCGGGAAAACAAATTCTCCATGAAACCATCCATTATTCCATGTAGATGAACAAATGGTTAAGTAAAACTTATTTGTGTGTTCATAGGTTCTTGTCAACTATGTACTGGTAAATAAGTTTTAAAAACTTCTTTCTTGTTTAAAAAATAAGGTTGTCTTAAATAGCATAGTGTTAGAAATTGATGACTTAAGCATTAAAGGTGAAAGAGAAAAAAACCTCATTTCTCAGTAAGGGACATGACAAGACCAGAAGGTCAGAAGCCAGCACATAAATACAATTGCTCTACATGATACATTATCAGTGTCTTCTCTACTCCTCCCAAAGCTAAAGGACATTCAACAGAAAGTTTAAAAGATCTCTCGAGTTTACCATGATGGACCACGTAAAGTGCACAAATGTCAATCCTTGAAAACTAAAAATATTTTTTCTTCAGCAAAAATGACTTAGGCACTCATCTCAAACTTTGCATTTATCCCAAACAAATATACACGGTAATAGATAATAAGTCAAACCACAGATGCACCTCTTTACCATCTAGCAAATCCCAAAAGTTATGGCAAAAGATTCCACTCATGACAGCAGAGGCATCTTGTAACAGCTTGAGAAACCTAGTCTCTCAAACCCATAAGCCATCATTGGTTGCACTAGTTATGGTTAATGTGTTCAATTTTCCTACACATATTGGTGCTCTATAATACCATAGAACAGAAAACAATGTCCTAACTAGCCGATCATATCATCATGATAAAGTTATGCCATCTTTAGGGTGAAACAATGTTATCAAAGGCTCGCTAGAAACGTTTAAGCCCTGAAGCTCATAAAAGCTCAGAGATGGCACTGCACCTTCTTAAGTTGCGCTTCAATGTAGGCAAGGCACTAGGCGTGCGCCTCATTGCCCATGAGTTCTATCTTGAATCAAGCGATACTAAAAAATAAATATAATCGGCAAAGAGATATATTAATTGTACGGGAATGAGTTTGTTACTTTTTTCTTACATTACAGATTTTTCTTCTTATTTGTTCCTTCTTTTACTAAAGCTCATACTTTAATTGCGCTTTGCGCTTAAATCCCCAATAAACCTGGAGCATTTCTTAAAGCTTTTCGCCTTTGACAACACTGGAGTGTAACATTTCCAAACGGTCTTAATTCAAACTATCTAGCTTAAAGAAGATCAAACTGAATAAGCAAGCCAATGCACAAATATGTAAAACCAAGAAGAGATCGGAACCTATTGCACTTACATACTGGCACTAGCTGCCAATGTTCACATTGCAGTTAAACTATTTTGTCTCAAAGTAATCCCCACACCATAATGCCATAAACAACTAAACAAAAAAGCATTAGCACTAGTTTTGTTTGTGAAATAATTTCATCAAATGCTGCAAATAGAGAAAATGCATTTCATGTGAAAAGAGGAGGTTGATGCACAGAGAGATAAGAAATACTACTTCCACTTAGCCACATTATCAACTTTCATCACTGAGCTTATTTCAGTTTTCTTATACCTAGGAGAGAAAAGGAAATATATAGCTAAAAGAGCAAACACGATTGAGTTTCACCACACTATTGAAGGATCAATAAAAGATAGCAATCTACTGGTTTATATGGAACTCATGAAAGGCTTTGATACCAGCTTCCAAAAGTTCTTTAATTATTTAAAATTTTGGCAATATGACGCCTATTTAGTTTTCTAATTATTTGTCTTGCTATTCCGTCTTTCTGAGCCGAGGGTCTATTGGAAACAGCCTCTCTGCCCTATCGGGGTAAGGGTAAGGTCTGCGTACACATTACCCTCCTCAGACCCCATTTTGTAGGATTTTACTGGGTAGTTGTTGTTGTTGTTGTTGTCGTCTTGCTATTACTTGCTATCAGGGCTTCTTTCACCTTCTTTAACCGAGGGTCTATCGGAAACAGTCTCTATGCCCTTCCAGGGTAGGGGTAAGGCTGCGTACATCCTACCCTCCCCAGATCCCACTTGTGGGATTATACTGGGTGGTTGTCGTTGTTGTTTGGCAATATGACACCAATTTTACAGTTGCAATAGTAGAATATACACCCCTTCTTTAAGATTCTATAATTTAATATATATATATTGATCCAACAGATCTATAAGAAAGCAAGGGAAGCTGCAAAGATTTGCATCCAAAAAAAAAGGAAGCTGGAAAGATATAGAAGCTAAAAAATATCAGCAAGGCCAAAAAAACTCCAGAATGATACCAAACCTGCTGATGTAATTGCAAATGAAGAAGAATCTTGTAACTTTTGAATATGTCTCCATAGTGCGTCGCAAGGCATTCTGCGAAAAAGCAATGTTAGGTCACATTAAATTATGTTGCTTATTAGCAAAAGTAAACAGCAACTCACTTGAGCATCTTCAGTCATTGAATCCGCTTCATCAAGGATTATGATCTTAAAAGGTGGACAGGGATAACCACTGAAATGAGTAAGGAAGATATGCTGTTAAAGAACGAAGTAAAAGAGGCTTAAAATATGTTATCAACTGAAGTAGACAAGACGAAAGTTTACCCTTGCCGACTAGAACCTACAGCAACAGCAGCAAAGTTCTTAATTTTTGTGCGGACTACATTGATACCACGGTCATCACTAGCATTTAGCTCCAATACCCTCGACTTATACATCTCGGGTCTGTCAAAGAAAAATTCATTGTAAGATGATATATACACAGTAGAAAGAAAATAATGTCCTAAAGGTCTGTTCTTACTATATATCGTTCTTTGGAAACATAAGGACTTAAGGAGAGAATAGTTGCTCAAAAGTAGTGGAATTTTTTAAATTCCTTCCATTTTCTTCTTTTCACTTGAACTTCGTATCACATTTCAGCAGAAGAACAAAATTACTTTATTTACTAAGCTAGAAATAGTGTAAGATAGAAATTGATTTTCAGGAATCAGATCTATAAAAAACTTATCCATAACGAACTCCGCCAGAACTACAATTTTTTCCGTATTGACATCAACTAGAGCAAAATCCACATCAAAGGTAAACATACCCGAAAAGCTGATGGGCAATGGCGAGAGCAGTTGTCGTTTTCCCAGTTCCAGGAGGGCCATAAAACAACATATGCGGGCACTACAAGAAAAACAAACGAGGGTAATGTATTGTTAATGCAAAAATTTAAGGGAAAAAAAAAAGGAAAAGGAAACCCTAAGCAGTATTTAATGTGCATAGAATAAACCAATAAAAATGGAAGACAGAAATTGAAGTTACATTAGAGGTCTCGAGAGTGTTGGTGAGGACTCGAACGACCTCATCCTGGTGTGCTACGTCCTTCACTTGCCTTGGTCGACTGCAAAATGAAGAATATCAAAAAGTTAAAATATCTAAAAAGAAAATGTCCAAAAATATGAGTTTTTATCTGATTCGAAAGCATGAATGTTACTATTTCTCGACCCATGGCTGAGAGCTTTGCACAACTGGCGCCATAGCTATTTCTCTCAACAGAGTATCTCTTGCTTTCCTCAAAGTGCCCTTTCCCGCTCTGAGGGCGGGAGAGGAAGAAGAAAGCCTTTTTATATGTGATTGTGTAATTATAATTTAGGCCGCAGAAAGCTTAAAAATTAGACTTTAGACCACAAAACGCTTATAAATTAGAATTTAGGTCATAAAACGAGTACAAGTACCGTGTCAATTTGAGCCCGCCCAAATCCATTTGACCCGCCCGACTCGCTCAAAATTAGACTGGTTAATTGTCCCACTCATTTATTAAATTAAACTCATCTTGACCCAATTCATTTCAACCCATCAAAAGTTGGTTTGATTTTTGTTTCAAATTAATCCATGAGTAATTTTGCTAAAATATCTCTAAAATAATAATTTTAGTTTGATACGTTATATATGACCATAATAGAAGAAGAAAAAATTCTTATTTGATAATTAAACAATTCATAAAAAAGTAGCACATATTAATTAAAATTTGGTAAGAGTTTGGCGGGTTGGTCTATGACCCAAATTTTAGCCCAACTTCTTCCACCTCATTTCAATCTAAGTTACTTTTGGGCGAGTTATTAACCCGCCCATCTATTGACTCAATTCATTTTAACCCTTTCAAAATCAGTCCAAACCGCCCATTTGACCCCCCTAATTATAAATTTAGTTTTTACCCCTTCTGTTCCTTTTTTCCCTTTCCAACTTCATTTCGTAGGGCTTCCATCCTACGAATCTGATCCAAAATGAAATAAATTTTAAGAATTGGTTGGATTTACAGTTTGGTACATCGGATAACTTTGAACTTTTTCTTCGACATACCATTAACAGTTTTGTTTGGATAGTTGTTATGTATCGTTCCATAATATATTGTATAGTATAGTATTTTATTATATTATATTGTAATATATCATTTTGATGTATACAATGTTTGAATAGATGTATGCGTATTGTCTGCAGTCTATTCATGATGTCATGCATCAGTAATGCGAATAATAAACTTGCAATATAATTTTTTTTTTAAAGTAAGGTGCTATATAAAAAGGTATGGTAAAGGATAAAATAGGATTATTTAATAATAAGGAAGAGCAAGATGAATGAAAAAATAAGGTAACGACGCGACCACAACAAATCGATTATTACATAAAGTGACACTTTTTGGCGTTACGTAACGACGGATTTAACGATACAATAAATTTAAATAACAATCAAAATTGTTATTTGTGGCTTGAATTATTTCCTTGTATTTTTAGGAAACCCATAATCCCTATAGGCTTAGGAAACCCCATTGTCCTAATAGATCTGGGAAAGGAAAACCTATAGTCCTTGTCAAATTGGGAAAACCTTCTCTTATAGGTTTGGGACCTTTTGGGATCTATATATAGGGGTTGTAGTTGGGGATCCTATAGATTGTATTGTGGCTTTTCTTCTCATTCATAGTGGAAAACTCTCTTTGCTTTTGCCCCGAGGATTAGGCTTAGCCGAACCTCGTTAAATCTTCTTCTTCTCTATTTGCTTTGTGTGTGATTGTGTGCTAGTTAACCCATGATATTCCGCAACAATTGGTATCAGAACAATGTTCAGGTTTCTACATATAATCTAGGGTTAAGATGTCTTTATCATCTTTAACAAAGTACGAAGTATAGAAATTTTACAGGGGTTATAGTTTCAGTCTATATAATATTAGGATGAAATCGTCCCTGGTGTTACAAGGGTTATGGAAGGAAATTGATGAGGATTTTCATGAAAAGATGAAAGAGACAAAGAAGGCAGACCTGAGGGAGAGGCCTTTGAGTGCGATCTTTATGAGTGTTACTAATAATGTTCTTTGGGAAATTGCTGAAGAAATTTCTGCAGCAACGGCGTGGAAGAAGCTGGAAGACCTGTATTCTAATAAATCGCTAACAAACCGCCTCTACTTGAAAAAAAAAGTTATACAATCTCCATATGAATAAAGGTACACATTTTAAAACTCACATTAATGAGTTTAATTCAATTATAATGGACCCGAAGAATGTGGATACCAAAATTGAGAGTGAGGATCAGGCCTTGATTGTGTTATGTTCTTTACCACCGTCTTATGATACTTTTGCCAATATGCTGCAACATGGGAAAGGCATTATTTCATTAGAAGATGTTAGTAATGCACTAAAATCTAAAGAGTTGAAAAAGAGCTTTCCAGACAGCAGAATTAAGGGCGAGCGTCTTGTGATTAGAGGAAGAACACAATAAAAGGACTTTAACTGTGATGACCATTTTTGTCATCACTTGTTTTAAATTGAATTCTATGACTCTGGGGCCTTGAAAATTGCATTTAGGGTTGCCTGGATTTACGTGCATAGTCAGGGCACATAGCCAGAAACTCAAATATGAAATTCTGTGAAAATTTGCTAAGTTTTGATATTAAAAATGAATAAATTTGACTTCGGTAAATATTTCGGGTAAACGAATCCGGATCCGCAATTTGACTGTCCCGGAAGGTCCGTAGGAAAATATGAGACTTGGGCGTGTGCCCGGAATCGAATTTCGAGGTCCCAAGCCTGAAAAATAAATTTTTGTGTGAAATTGTTTTCTTGAAGTATTTAATGAAAATGGAAATGAAATCTGATTAGAAAGTGATGGTATCGGGCCCGTATTTTAGTTTTGGCGCACGGTACAGGTCTTATATATGGTTTAAGCACTTTCTGTAAAATTTGGGTGAAAACAGATGTCGTTTGACGTGTTTCGGACTCAAAATGGAAAATTTGATGTTTTATGAAATTTGGAAGTCATGGATTTTAAGGCTTAATTCGTTGTATATGACGTTATTTTGGCGATTTGATCGCACGGTTAAGTTCGTAGGATGTTTTTGAGTTAGTGTGTGTGTTTGGTTAAGAGCCCCGAGGGATCGGGAGTGTTTTCGGAAGTGTTCCGGGGTGGTTTTGGACTTAGAAAAATTGCAGAAAATCTGCAACAGGTACACAGACCATTCCTTCTTCGCGTTCGCGTTCGCGCCCATTCTCCCGCGTTCGCGATGCCTTAGCTTCCCCTTCCTCGCGTTCGCGAAGCTTCAGATTATTTCTCCTTCGCGTTCGCATCCCTGCCCTCGCGAACGCGTAGTGTTATTTGACCCTGAGGGCCTAGCCTCATTTTCTTCTTCACGTTCGCATGCAAGCTTTCGCGTTCGCGAAGCTTTGCACTCCTCTTCCACTGCGTACGCATAAGGCCTTACGCGTTCGCGTAGGCCAAATTTTGGACTCCCAGCTTTTACTCTTCGCGTTCGCACCCTTTAGCTCGAGAACGCGATGGCCTGTCCAGAGATACCCTTCGCGAACGCGACCCTCCTGTCGCGAACGCGACCCTCAATTTTGCCCAGCCCTTTAAAAGTCTCAAAACAGAACCCATTTCGGGATTTTACCAACATTTCACAAACCCTCTCTTCTCCAAAGCTTTTGAACGATTCTTGGAGCATTTCTTCACCAAAATTTATTGGGTAAGTGTTGCTTAACTCGTTTTCTTCATTTTCCATCAATATTATTTGAATTTCTATGCCTAAAACATGTGAAAATAGGTAGAGAATTGGGTAGGGTTAGAGTTTTTGATTTTTCTTGAGTTAGACCTCGTTTTGGGGTCGAATTTGAAAGCAAATTATATAATCGGGCTCGTAAGTGAATGGGTGATCGGAATTTGGTTCGGACCTCGTATTTTGACCAAGTGGGCCCAGGGTCGATTTTTAGATTTTTTGGAAGAATGTTTAGAAAGTTATATTTAGGCATTAGAATTGGATTGTTTAGTATTATTGATGATATTAAAATCAATTGTGTATAGATACTATTGAATTAGAGCCAAATTTGAAAGGAAAAGCGGTGCTTAAGGATTGAGTTGGCCATAGAACTTCGAGGTAAGTGTTTGGTCTAACCTTAGATTGAGGGAATAGGAGTTGAGTCTCATTTGCTACTTGCTATTTGTCGAGTACGATGTATAGGCATGGTGACGAGTATCTATACATTGGTGTCTAGAATGACCGTGAGTCTTTATATTGCGAATATTATGATCTTGTTGAACATTCCATGCTTAAATGATGATTTCTATGTGTTGTAAGAGCATGTGAAAGAAATTGTGATATTTAAACTCCGAGTAGCATTGTCTCAAGTTATAATATGAATTGAGAAAGTATACGAGATGGTTAAACCCTTTGGAGCATTGGCTCAAGTGGTAAAATGAATTACAAGTAAGAAATGAAATAAAGAGAAAAAATTATTGAATAATTCCCTTGCCGAGATATTTTGTTAAATTGTTGGAATCTCCCTTGCTGGGAATTTTATTGCTTATTTTTTGTGCCCTTATTGGGATTTCTATTATTATTCTGTTTACTTCCTTGCCCCTTATTTGTGATTGTTGTTTGGGTGAGGAAGAGTAATAAAGCACGAAGGGTGATGCCGTGCATTGTTTGATAATATGAAATGGGAGCGGGTGGTACGCCTACCATAAGATATTATGAAATGGGAGCGGGTGTTACGCCTACCACAAGATATTATGAAATGGGAGCGGGTGGTACGCCTACCACGAGATATGAGAAATGGGATCGGGTTGCACGCCTGCAACAAGATGAGCTGAATATGAAAGTTGTCTTTATTTATTATTTCCGTGTTAAAAGCTAAACTGTGGATTGTTTCTCCATTATTCCTGATATTCTGTTTATATCTGATACCCCTGAAGCATGTTCCCTCCCCCAGTTTCAATGGTTTATTTATGTTTTCCCCTTCGTTGTATTTGTATATATATATATATATCTGCACAGGTTATTTGGTGGTCTGGTCCTAGCCTCGTCACTACTTCGCCGGGGTTAGGCTAGGCACTTACCAGCACATGGGTTCGGTTGTGCTAATACTACACTCTGTGCTCTTTTGCACATATTCAAGTTCCGAACAGCAGCAGCAGTAGCGCGGGTGTTAGCATTCAGACCAGTGATACACCGAGGTAGCCTTGCAGGCGTCCGCAGGCCCGGCGTCTCCTTTATCTTGATTTTCAGTCTGTTACCTCATGTATTCCGAGATAAACAGTTATATTTTCTTTCAAATGGTTGTATTTAGCACTCTTAGTAGTTCGTGAGTAATGTGACACTAGTTCTTGGGTAGAGGTTTATGTTGAATTTCCGCATTTCTATTTAGTTTTCTTTAAGTTAAGACTTCCGCTTATTTACATTATTCATTTGTTTTCATGATATTACTGATAACTGTTAGAGAAGTAAATTGGTTAATGATAAAGGTGGTTAAAGGTTGGCTTGCCTAGCTCTCATCAGTATGCGCCATCACGACTCCCGAGGGTGGAAAATCCAGATCGTGACAAGTTGGTATCAGAGCCCTAGGTTCCATAGGTCTCACAACTCACGGAGAAGCTTAGTAGAGTCTGAGGGATCGGTAAGGAGACGTAAACTCATGGCCCTAGGTTGCATAGGCCGAGGTAGGGGCAGAGCTCAGACCTGGGCAGCAGCACAAGTGGCGGAGCCTCAGGTTGATTTCGAGGAGGAGGTACCAGCCCCAGCAGTTTCGGTGAGCCTGGCTCAGGTCCCAGAGGGGTTTATTGCTACCCCAGTTCTTTAGGACGCTCTAGTCCGATTGGTAGGCCTTATGGAGAGTGTCACCCGAGCAAGATTGCTTCCTATAGCACCAACCACTTCTCAGGTTGGAGGAGGAGGAGCTCAGACTCCTGCTACGCGCACTCCAAAGCCAGTAGCTCCCCAAGTTCAGGTTCTAGTGGTTTAGCCAGCTATGGCAGTTCAGCCGGGTGTAACAGCTCAGCCCGTCGATGGAGCGGCTATGTCCGCTGATGCTTTGTGGAGACTGGATAGGTTCACCAAGCTCTTCATTACTACATTCAGCTGTGCATCTACCGAGGACCCTCAGGATTATTTGGACAGCTGCCACGATATTCTTCGGAACATGGGTATTGTTGAGACCAATGGAGTTGATTTTGCCACCTTTCGTTTGTCTGGATCTGCCAAGCTTGGTGGAGGGGTTATTGCTTAGCTAGACCATTCAGTTCGCCTTCATTGACTTGGGAGCAGTTCACAATGTTGTTTCTGGAGAAGTTTCTCCCCCTGACTCTGAGAGAGGCCTTTCGGAGGCAGTTTGAGCGCCTTCAGCAGGGTTCCATGACGATCACTCAGTATGAAACCACGTTCATTGCTCTAGCCCGCCATGCTCTTGTCATACTCCCCACCGAGAGAGAGAGGGTGAGGAGGTTTATTGATGGTCTTATCCAGCCGATTCGTCTTCAGATGGCCAAGGAGGCCGGAAGTGAGATCACTTTTCAAGAGGCGACCAATGTGGCCCGCCGAGTTGAGATGGTTCCGTCATAGGGAGGAGGTCATGGGTCGGATAAGAGGCCCCGCCATTCAGGCAGATTCAGTGGTACCTCATTTGGAGGTAGAGATTCGTATGGCAGTGGCCATCCTCCCAGGCCCTTTCAGTCAGCTCTCCAAGTTTCCCATGGTACTTCAGTTGGTCGTGCTTCTAAAACGTACTATTCTGATCAGCAGCCTTACAGTACACCATCAGCACATATTAGTGCACCGCCACTTCCGAGTTCGCAGGGCCATCCGCTGAGGGCTTGTTTTACTTGTGGCGACACGGGTCATATTGCTAGATTTTTCCTCCGAGCACCGAGCAGTTCTCAGCGCCAGGGTTCTCGTGCCATAGTTCCGGCACCAGGTGTTCCACAGCCAGCCCAGCCAGCTAGAGGCAGGGGTAGAGGTGCTAGAGGTGGAGGTGGAGCTCAGGCCGCCAGAGGTGGAGGCTATTCCAGATATATGGTTCAGGGTGGTGGGGCCCAGCCCCGATGTTATGCCCTTCCAGCCAGGCCAGAGGCTGAGTCTTCATATGCAGTCATTATAGGTACTATTCTGGTTTGTGATAGAGTGGCTTCAGTGCTATTTTATCCAGGGTCTACGTATTCGTATGTGTCCTCTTATTTTGCACCGTACCTGGTCCTGCCTAGTGATCCACTGAGCATTCATGTTTATGTATCTACACCGGCATGTGATTTTATTGTGGTCGATCGAGTTCATCGTTCCTGTATTGTGGTGATTGGGGGTTTTGAGACCCGTGTTGATTTGTTGCTTTTAGATATAGTCGACTTCAATGTTATATTGGGGATGGACTAGTTGTCCCCGTACCACGCTATCATGGATTTCCATGCCAAGATTATGACTTTAGCTTTACCGAATTTGCCTCATTAGAGTGGAGGGGAACTCTTGGTCATTCCAACCGCAGTGTTATTTCGTATGTGAAGGCTCGGCGTATGGTCGAGAAGGGGTGTTTGGATTATTTGGCTTATGTTTGTGATTCCAGTGCTGAGGTTCCCTTTATTGATTATGTTCCTGTGGTTCGTGAGTTTTCACAGGTCTTCCCTTCAGACCTTCCTGGGATGCCACCTGACAGGGATATTAATTTTTGCATTGATGTGGCTCCGGGCACTCAACCCATTTTTATCCGCCATACCGCATGGCCCCGCCAGAATTGAAAGAGTTAAAGGACCAGTTGCAGGATTTGCTTGAGAAGGTTTTATTAGACCCAGTGCTTCGCCTTGGGGTGCACCGGTGTGTTTGTAAAGAAAAAGGATGGTTCAATGAGAATGTGTATTGATTACCGATAATTGAACAAGGTTACAATCAAGAATAAATATCCATTACCGAGAATTGATGATTTGTTCAATCAGCTTCAGGGTGCCAAGGTATTTTCAAAGATTGACTTGCGATCTGGCTACCATCAGTTGAGGATTAGGGCATACGATGTCCCCAAGACAGCTTTCCGCACTCGGTATGGGCATTATGAGTTCTTGGTTATGTTATTCGGGTTGACAAACACCCCGACAATCATGGACATAATGACTCGAGTGTTCAGCCCTTATTTGGATTCATTCGTGATAGTGTTCATTGATGATATTCTGATATACTCCCGCAGTCAGGAAGAGCATGATTAATATCTCAGAGTGGTTCTTTAGACTCTAAAGGATAGTCAGTGATATGCCATGTTCTCCAAGTGTGAATTATGGCCGAGTTCAGTTGCATTTCTGGGTCATGTTGTATCAACAGAGGGTATTCAAGTTGATCCGAAAAAGATTGAGGCAGTCGAACTGGCCTAGACCAGCATCAGCTATAGAGATCCGGAGTTTCTTGGGGTTGGCAGGCTGCTATCGTCGATTCGTGGAGGGGTTTTCATCTATTACTGCCCCGATGACCAGATTGACCCAGAAGGGTGCCCAGTTCGGATGGTGGACGAGTGCGAGGCGAGCTTTCAGAAGCTCAAGACAGCTCTGACTACGACACCGGTGTTGGTTTTTCCCATAGGTTCAGGGCCTTATACAGTTTACTGTGATGCTTCCCATGTTGGGCTTGGTGCAATGTCGATGCAGGATGGCAAGGTCATTGCCTGTGCTTCGAGGCAGTTGAAGATTCATGAGAAGAACTATCAGCCATTGTTCACGCATTGAAGATTTGGAGGCACTATTTGTATGGCGTGGCATGTAAGGTGTTCACTGATCACAAGAGTCTTCAGTACTTGTTCAAGCAAAAGGAGTTGAATTTGAGGCAGAGAAGATGGTTGGAGCTGTTGAAGGATTATGATATCACCATTTTATATCACCCGGGGAAGGCCAATATGGTGGTCGATGCTTTGAGTAGGAAGTCAACCAGTATGGGCAGTCTTGCTTTTATTCCGGTCAGTCAAAGGCCGCTTGCTTTGGATATTCAGGCATTAGCCAATCAGTTTGTGAGACTGGATGTTTCTGAGCCCAGTCGTGTGTTAGCTTTCACGGTCGCTCGTTCTTCATTATTGGAGCATATCTGTGACCGGCAGTTTGATGATCCCCATTTGTGTGTCCTTAGAGACACGGTGCAACGTGGAGGTGCCCAACATGTTACCTTAGATACGGATGGAGTTTTGAGATTGCAGGGGCGAGTTTGTCTTCCCAATGTGGATGGGCTTCGAGAGTTGATTTTAGAAGAGGCCCATAGTTACAGGTACTCTATTCATCCAGGCGTCGCGAAGATGTATCAGGATTTGTGGCAGCATTACTGGTGGCCTAGAATAAAGAAGGATATCATGGCATATGTGGCTCATTGTTTGAATTGTCTGCAGGTTAAGTACGAGCATCAGAGGCCTGGTGGTTTATTTTAGAGGATTGAGCTTCCCGAGTGGAAGTGGGAGCAGATTACTATGGATTTTGTTACTGGACTTTCGTTGACCCGGAAGAAGTTCGATGTAGTTTGGGTCATTGATAGGCTGACCAAGTCAACGCATTTCATTCATGTGACAGTCTCTTATTTGTTCGAGAGGTTAGCTGAGATCTATATTCGGGAGATTGTTCGCCTTCATGGTGTGCCAGTATCTATCATTTCGGACCATGGCACGCAGTTTTACTCGCACTTCTGGAGAGTAGTTCAGCGAGAGTTAGGCACACGGGTCGAGTTGAGCACAACATTTTATCCCCAGGCGCACGGGCGTCCGAGTGGACTATTCAAATTTTGGAGGATATGCTCCGAGCTTGTGTTATTGACTTTGGGGGATCGTGGGATCAGTTCTTGCCTTTATCGGAGTTTGCCTACAACAAAAAACTACCAATCGAGCATCCAGATGGCTCCTTATGAGGCTTTATATGGTAGGCGGTGTCGGTATCCGGTTGGATGGTTTGAGCTAGGAGAGGCTCAGTTGTTGGGTACAAATTTAGTTCAGGAGGCCTTGGACAAGGTTAGGATCATTCAGGACAGGCTTCGTTCAGCTCAGTCTAGGCAAAAGAGCTATGCAGACCGCAAGGTTCGAGATGTGGCCTTTATGGTTGGTGAGCGGGTATTGCTCCAGGTGTCGCCTATGAAAGGCGTGATGAGATTTGGGAAGAAGGGCAATCTTAGCCCTAGATTCATCGGTCCGTTTGAGATTCTTGATCGAGTGGGAGAGGTGGCTTATAGACTTGCATTGCCGCCTAGATTATCAGTCGTGCATCCAGTTTTTCATGTATCCATGCTTAGGAGGTATCATGGCGATCCAGCCCACGTGTTAGATTTTAGCACTGTCCAGTTGGACAAGGACTTGTTTTATGAGGAGGAGCCGGTAGCTATTCTAGACCGGCGGGTTCGTCAGTTGAGATCCAAGAGTTTTCCTTTTGTTCGTGTCTAGTGGAGAGGTAAGCCTCCTGAGGCATCGACATGGGAATCCGAGTCTGATATGTGGAGCCGTTATCCTCATCTTCTCCCCGACTTGGGTACTTCTTTCTTTTGTCCATTCGTAGACGAAAGATTGTTTTAGAGGTGGAGAATGTGATGACCATTTTTTAAATTGACTTCTATGACTCCGGGACCTTGAAAACCTTATTTAGGGTTGCCTAGATTTGCGTGCATAGTCCGGGCACGTAGCCAGAAACTCAAATATGAAATTCTGTGAAAATTTGCTAAGTTTTGATATTAAAAATGAATAAATTTGACTTCGGTCAATATTTCGGGTAAACGGATCCGGACCCGCGATTTGACTGTTTCGGAAGGTCCATAGGAAAATATGAGACTTGGGCGTGTGCCCGGAATCAAATTCTGAGGTCCCAAGCCCGAGAAATAAATTTTTGTGTGAAATTGTTTTCTGAAAATATTTAATGAAAATAGAAATGAAATCTGATTAGAAAGTGATGGTATTGGGCCCGTATATTGGTTCCGGCGCCCGGTACAAGTCTTATATATGGTTTAAGCACTTTCTGTAAAATTTGGTTGAAAACGGACGTCGTTTGACATGTTTCAGACTCAAAATGGAAAATTTGATGTTTTATGAAATTTGGAAGAAATCATGGATTTTAAGGCTTAATTCGTTGTATATGACGTTATTTTGGCGATTTGATCGCACGGTTAAGTTCATAGGATGTTTTTGAGTTAGTGTGTGTGTTTGGTTAGGAGCCCCGAGGGCTCGGGAGTGTTTCGGAAGTGTTCCGGGGTGGTTTTAGACTTAGAAAAATTGCAGAAAATCTACAACAGGTGCAGAGACCATTCCTTCTTCGCGTTCGCGCCCATTCTCCCGCGTTCGCGATTCCTTAACTTCCCCTTCTTCGCGTTCGTGACCCAGCTCACGCGTTCGCGAAGCTTCAGATTGTTACTCTTTCGCGTTTTCATCCCTGCCCTTGCGAACACATAGTGTTATTTGACCCTAAGGGCCTAGCCTCAATTTCTTCTTCGCGTTCGTATGCAAGCTCTCGCGTTCGTGAAGCTTCACACTCCTCTTCCACCGCGTACGCGTAAGGCCTTACGCGTTCGTGTAGGCCAAATTTTGGATTCCCAGCTTTTACTCTTCGCTTTCGCACCCCTTAGCTCGTGAACGCGATGGCCTGTCCAGAGATACCCTTGGCGAACGCGACCCTCCTGTCGCGAACGCGATGGGCAATTTTTCCTAGTCCTTTAAAAGTCCCAAAACAAAACCCATTTCGGGATTTTACCAACATTTCACAAACCCTCTCTTCTCCAAAGCTTTTGAACAATTCTTGGAGCATTTCTTCACCAAAGTTTCTTGGGTAAGTGTTACTTAACTTGTTTTCTTCATTTTCCATCGATATCATTCGAATTTCTAGGCCTAAAACATGTGAAAATAGGTAGAGAATTGGGTAGGGTTAGAGTTTTTTATTTTTCTTGAATTAGACCTCGTTTTGGGGTCGAATTTGAAAGCAAATTATATAATCGGGCTCGTAAGTGAATGGGTAATCGGAATTTGGTTCGGACCTCGTGTTTTGACCAAGCGAGCCCCTAGTCGATTTTTGAAATTTTTGAAAGAATGTTTAGAAAGTTATATTTAGGCATTAGAATTGGATTGTTTAGTATTATTGATGATATTAAAATAAATTGTGTATAGATACTATTGAATTGGAGCCAAATTTGAAAGGAAAAGTGGTGCTTAAGGATTGAGTTGGCCATAGAACTTCGAGGTAAGTGTTTGGTCTAACCTTAGCTTGAGGGAATAGGAGTTGAGTCTCATTTGCTACTTGCTATTTGTCGAGTACGATGTATAGGCATGGTGACGAGTATCTATACATTGGTGTCTAGCATGACCGTGAGTCTTTATATTGCGAATATTATGATCTTGTTGAACCTTCCATGCTTAAATGATGATTTCTATGTGTTGTAAGAGCATGTGAAAGAAATTGTGATATTTAAACTCCGAGGAGCATTGTCTCAAGTATAATATGAATTGAGAAAGTATACGAGATGGTTAAACCCTTTGGAGCATTGGCTCAAGTGGTAAAATGAATTACAAGTAAGAAATGAAATAAAGAGAAAAAAATATTGAATAATTCCCTTGCCGAGATATTTTGTTAAATTGTTGGAATCTCCCTTGCTGGGAATTTTATTGCTTAATTTTTGTGCCCTTATTGGGATCTCTATTATTATTCTATTTACTTCCTTGCCCCTTATTTGTGATTGTTGTTTGGGTGAGGAAGAATGATAAAGCATGAAGGGTGATTGTGAACACCTAATTTTTTTACCACACTCAAATTCTATACTATTTTAGTATAAATATCTCTTTAAGGTCTAATCTTAATAAAAGAAAACTACAAAAATAATAATACTCTTAGAATATGAATTTTATATATATATATATATATATATATATATATATATATAT
>MDKF010187345.1:0-22605 GCA_026770625.1 Nicotiana glauca | reverse complement strand
GATCGTTGGGGTCATTAATGAATACAAACAGATTTGATTTCAGCATGTTTGATGGGTAAATATCGAGGTTCGGTTCAAAAATTTGTTACGGTAATTGCCAAAGGAGAAATGGCCTCATAAATGGTTGATCTGAGCAATGATTATGGTTTATTGCGTGTTTCAATTATTGTTGGAAATATATGAAAGTGTTGGAATGAGACCTTGGCTAATAAGAGATTTCTATCGGTATTTACTTGTTGTGGGCAGCTGCTGTGAATGGAAGTTATCGCTGCATGTGTTTGAGTTATTGGTATATCATATAATTGCACCCGAGGTTGCAGGCATGGTCTATTGCAGCTGGTTCAGACTTATTCTGAATATAGGTGTGAGATTCTGATCTTGTGTATGATTCCGAAAAGTGAAATATGGTTCTATGATTTATGGGCTAGACTGGATTGTGTGATTTTAGTTAAAACGTGTTATCGGACCCATGTGAGATAGGGTGACATGTGATCACCCCCGGATTTATGCTTGATAAGGTCATTCAGCTTTTGGTTGGCTTCTAGGACAACTCTGGGTACGCTCGAGGACGAGCGTTTGTTTAAGTTGGGGAGGATGTGACGACCCGACACGTCGTCTCATGAGTTACCGCCCTGTTTTCCCCATTTTCAGCTTCTTCATGCTTCATTATCCGTATCTTGTGTAATCAGGTTGATTTGGAATGGTTTTGATAAGAAATGAGACACTTAGCCTCTTTTAAGAAGGCTTAAGTTGGAAAAGTCAATCGGATGTTGACATATGATTTAGAGGGATCGGATTTGAATTCCGATGGTTCAGTTAGCTCCGGGAGGTGATTTGTGACTTAGGAGTGTAATCGGAAGTTGTTTTGGAGGTCCGGTGTAGAATTAGGCTTGAATTGGCGAAGTTAGTATTTTGGCGATTTCCGGTTGATAGGTGGGATTTTGATCCGGTAGTCAGAATGAAATTCCGAGAGTTGTTTTAGCTTCATTATGTCATTTGGGATGTGTGTGCAAAATTTCAGGTCATTCGGATATCGTTTGGTCCGGTTTTTGATCGAAAGTGTATTTCGGAAGTTTTTAGAAACTTAGGCTTGAATTCGATGAGTTTTGGGTAATTTGATGTTGTTTGAGGTATTTTGATGATTGGAACAGGTTTGAATGATGTTATGAATTATGTTGGCATGTTTGGTCGGGGTCCCATGAGGCTCGGATAAGTTTTGAAAGAGTTTTTGGAAGATTTTTGCCGTTTTGAGCATAAGCATGTAATGATCCAAAGGTCCATTTTTTGTTCTAGAGATCGAAATTTGATTTCGAGACTTTCTGAATTTTGATAATGAATTATAAGACTGATCTGGAAAGTTTGGTCTAATTTCATCAAGTTGCGATTGGGTTTTTGACGCGAAACATGTGTTAATTGTTTAACAAGCGAAATGGATATCTCACTGAGCAAACGAGCTACGAATTGAGTGTCGATTGAAGGGCTATGTTCGTATTATTATTTGTGACTCATAGGAACAAGAATCATCGAATTCCGAGGTCCCCGGCCCGAGAAATGAATTTTTGAGTAAAATTGTTTTCTGAAAATATTTAAGGAAAATAGAAATAAAATTTGATTAGAAAGTGATGGTATCGGGTCCGTATTTTGGTTCTGGCGCCCGGTACAGGTCTTATATATGGTTTAAGCACTTTATGTAAAGTTTGGTTGAAAACGGACGTCGTTTGACGTGTTTCAGACTCAAAATGGAAAATTTGATGTTTTATGAAATTTGAAAGAATTCTTGGATTTTAAAGCTTAATTCGTGGTATATAACGTTATTTTGGCGATTTGATCGCACGGTTAAGTTCGTAGGATGTTGTTGAGTTCATGTATGTGTTTGGTTAGAAGCCCCGAGGGCTTGAGAGTGTTTCGGAGTGAATTCGAACTTAGGAAAAATGCAGAAAATTGCAGAAATAGTACCCCGTGAACAGTAGCCATGAACAGTGCCAGACAGAATGTTAAGTTTTGGAAATGGGACTTCGAACCCATTTTCCATTTTTGCAATTTGGAGCTCGGATAGGGCGATTTTTGGATAGATTTTCATAGAGAACAACGGGATAAGTGTTCTTATCTCAATTTTGGTTATATTGCTCGAATCTATTGCAAGTTTTATCGTTAATCCGTGAATTTAAGGGAGAAAAACTTAGAAACCCTCTCGGATATAATTGAGGATTTGAAGGTCAAAACGATATGGGAAATTGTTAAATTTGGTATGGTTAGACTCGTGGGGAGATAAGGAACACGTTTTAAAAATTTCTGAATTTCGGGACGTGGGCCCGGGGCTCGGGTTTTCGCTAATTTCGAGAATCTTGATATTTTTCGATTCTTTTGAATGGGTTTTGTTCCCATAATGCATTGTGACGTATTCGTTCTGATTTTGATAGATTCGACACACGTGGAGATCAATTCGAAGGGAAAAGGGATCGCGAATTAAAGAAATAGCCGGTTTGAGGTTAGTAATAGATGTAAATGCTGTGTTGAGGGTTTGAAACCCTGAATTTGCACATCATAGTGCTATATTGAGGTGACTTGCACGCCGGATAATGGGCGTGGGGTAGAGCACCGTTGGGGATTGTGACTTGGTCCGTCCCACTTAATGAAAACACTATCTAATTGCTTGTAGTTGAATTGACATCCTAATAAATGGATTAATTATCATAATTGGGCTTCGTGCCAACTGTTTGAATCCTTCAGGGATTGTTTTACTGGTTTCTTATCATGTGTACAGAAAAATTGAACTCAGTCCTTGTATTTAATCCTGTTTTGCAAACTCAGCCACTTTTCTCAAAACTTGGGACTTAAATAATATTTCTAATGAAGTTTGGGCGGAATGATTTATTTGCTATTGTGCCGAGAGGCTTATGTGATTTTGCACTGATTATGGGATCGGGCTGTGCGCTGCAGTGGTATTATATTTATGGGATCGGGCTGCGCGCCGCAGCAGTATTATATTGATATTGATATGAGGCCGAGGGCTTAGATTTAATGCCACGAGATGGCTTGATATTGCGCTTGGGCTGTAGGAGCCCCTCCGGAGTCTGTACATACCCCCAGTGAGCGCCGTTGACGATAAATAAATGGCTGGCTCGGGCTGCACACCGCAGTGGGTACTAGAGTGTACCGGTTTATGTGCTGCATGGCATATTTGACTGTCATTCTTTATTTCTCTATTGCAGCATTATTAATTTCGTTGGTTATCTTAATTGATGTTACCTGGTGAACTGTTGTGATTATAGTTTATCTTGTGCCTATTTAGGATTTCTTACTCTCAGCCTTTATTTATATTTATTACTCTCTGGGTTGGAAGTACTTACTTTACTCCCTGCACCTCGTGTGTAGATACAGGTGTACCTACTGAGGCTGAGTGAGACTATCTCTGTCGAGCATCGTATCCGGGAGCATTAAGGTAGCTGCATGGCGTTCGCAGTCCTAATCTTCCCATCTATCCTATTGTTTTATTCTGCATTTTCTTCAGAAAAATATGTAGTAGGTTGACACTCATGTATTAGAGGATCAGACTTGTGACACCTGATCGATTGGGCTGTATAGTAGTATTTCCACTTGGGTTTTCCGCATGTTTAACTACATTTCAGACTTTTAGTGTTATGACTTAGTAATTAGTTGTGTTAATTGAATCATGAATTACATAAAAGGGGTTAAGGTTGGTAAATTGGTCGGGCTTGCCTAGCAGTGTGTTGGGCGCCATCACGACCGGGATTTGGGGTCGTGACAGACATCCTGGCCATACCATTTAGAAATTCATTTTTTGATGTTTATGAATAGGTAGTCTTCTTCATTCCTAAGTGTTATCATGATCAAGCAACTCAAACTAACAAACTAATTAGTGATATTTATTGAATCTAACATTTGTTCTGAATTTAAACACTTATAACTCCAGCAAACTGAACTAATAGACTCACATACGTTCAAATTCAGCTGACTCAAACCAGATTTAAACAGGCATATAAATGATCACAGTCCATTGATCATTTAAGTACAAACCAAAATTAAAACTATCATAAAACAATATCAGGTTTCTATTAGCATTTATTGCTCTAGATTTAAACTAGGATCATAATCAAATAACAGCAACACAATCAACACCAATCTGATTTCAACATATTCTTCCTTTGCATGATTTTTAAAACCCTTTACATGTGCAGAAATAATCCTTAGACGTGAGCTCAAAGGAATACCTGGAAATTAAGGAAAAGTAAGAAGAAAAATCAGCAACAGCTAACAGCAGGCAACAGCAGTTTTCAAATTAATTCCAACCCCATAAATGATACCATGCAGCCAGTAATCAATTTCAATGAATAACACCAGTAAACACCCAAAACCAGCTTGAATAAACTCAAATAAACCCATAAATGACTCCAGGAACTTCTGAAAACCACAACTACTGAAACACACGAAATTTCAAGCCATTTTTAACCTTAGATAAGCTAGAATTTTAATTTAGAACTGAGAGCTTTCAGACTACCCTAAAAATTTCAATGCAATAGTGATTTTTGGAGTTTTTTTTTGCCTGAAGTTGCAGAAACTTTTCAGTATTTTTAATGCTTCCAAAATCTAACTTCAGCTCTAAGTAACAATGCCTTTATAGGCAAGTTACTAGGGCAGCTCAGACCTTAGGTTTTTTAGCCTTTGGTCCTTTTATTTTTCTGTTTTCAGCTAATTAGACCCCTCATTTCATGCCTTGTTGGTCAAGTAATACTACCAAGTTCTTGAATTTTAAATTAAAACCCCAATCTAGAAGGTTGTAGGGGGTTCCAATTCAGTTACTGCAGGATTCTTTTATTGTAAAATACCTATACTACCCCTGACTTAATCGTAAAATTACTAAACTATGTCAAACTAACCCTAGCCCTTTGAACTTGGTCAAAAATGACCATAGATAATCAATCAAAAGCTGGGAATTATTCAGCTATAACCAAACATCATTCAATTAACAAAACTTTCAAAATTGAACTAAACCTATTTTAAGCTTGAACTAATTACTAACAGCCAGAATTAACAACTACTATTGGCAATTTAACAGTCGAACATGCATTTATGAAAACAAACAGAATTAATCACACACTGAATCACTGAATCATGAATTGAAAAATTAAAAATCAAAATATGAATAAAACTGAATCAGAGGAAAGAAACTAAACTCAACAACAGGAAATCTAAGAAAACTAACAAGCAAATACTAAGAACAGACAGGAAAAAATAATAAAAATAAAAAAGAAAAATGAAAGAGAAAGGGGATTACCGAAATTGAGACTTGACCTGGGCAAATCAAATTGAAATTGCTTGACTAAACAAGTGTTTAATCGTGTGTTTTCATGCGAAAACACACGGCTAAACCCTATAATGGTCAAGCTACCAGTAAACCCCCAATTTATGAAACTAGGATTTAGGCCGAACATTAATCTAGAATTTGAGCCACTGGAGGGAGATTCGAGGGAAAACAGAAGGGGATTTGGGATGAGAGGGTCATGGTGGTCAATGGGTTTGAATTTGGTGTCGATTGGAGGCGGCGGCGCAGTGTACGGCGGAGCCGGCGGCCACTGTTTCGAATATTCGACAAGTTCAGGACGGATTCGAAGGAAAATAGGCCTGGATCCGGAATGGGGAGGTGAAGAGGAGGCCATGGTGAAAATTTGAGGATCATTGGAGACTCGCCGCCGGCGGAGGCGATTTCCGGCCGGCGGCGGACGGCGGGGGGACGATGGCGTTACAGTTTCTGGTGAGAGGGGTCTGAGACGGTGAGGGCAGGGGAGTTCTGGGGGGTGGTGCTATTTGGACATATATATATATATATATATATATAGATGGGGGCTTCAGGACCGTCTGATCAAGAAACCTCGATGGTCCTGATTGCTTGAGCCCAAAATGACGTCGTTTTGATGGTTTAGGGGCTGGACCGGGTTGCCTTGGGTTTGGACTGGGTTGAGACCGGGTTTGGGGAGGGGTTTGGCTTGGGCTGCTATCAAAACTTGCCCAAAACATGGGTCTTTATTAAGACATTCATTTCTTTTTACTTTTCTTCATTTTTTTTTCATTTTTTTTATTTTGTTAAACACAAAATTAAAAATAACAAAGACCTGATTTAACTCTAGAATTAAACTAATTAATTTTCAAAAATTAACTAAATCCTAAGTTTAAAATAAAACCAAGGAAAAATCGAAAACTAAAAGTAAAAAAAATGCAAAAAGGACAATTTTTGTTATTTTCTCTTCTTTTTTTTTGGTAATGTTAATTAACTAGTAGAACTAAAAATATAAAAATGGGTTCCTAAATGCAAATGTGCTATTTTTTGTATTTTTTTACGAATTATATCAATTAAAAATGCAAACAAACACAAAATCATGCAATTAATTCCCTAAAATTAAAAGAAAAATCCTAATTTTATGAATTCTATAGGAGTAATTCAAGCGAGGCAAAAATCACGTGCTCACAACTATCAATGTGCAGGGGGTTCTATTGGGAATCTAACATGTAGTCCCAAAGTAAATGTGCAGGAGGATCTGCCGGGAATCTAACCCGTAGTCCCAAAGTAAACAAACAAATGGGGGGAGCTACCGGAATCCCACATCCGTAGTCCCAATATAAATACGCAGTCACAACAAGAAGATATTCAGAAATGAAGTTCAAAAATACAAGGCAACAAGTAGTTCTAGCCTAACATGCTTCACGTAGTACAAACAAAGCAATTTAAGCAAATAGGCAATTTAGATCAACTAAGCATGCTTTTCTAAACTAACACAGGCTATAATTGCAAATGGAATAAAGCAGGTAAGAAAGAAACTCAGTCTAAATATTTAAGTAAAATCGGATTTTCAACAATTAGCTCAAGTACGCGCTCGTCATCTCACATACAAGGCATTCAATTACCAAATATCATATCCTAAGGGAAAGGTCCCCCACACAAGGTTAGACAAGCTACTTACCTCGAACAGGCTCCAAAATCAACTCGAAACCACATGTTTGCCATGAGTATCCGACTCCAAATGGCCTAAATCTATTCAATTCAATTACATATCGTAAATAACATCTCAAGCAACTGATTAAACTATTTAATTCAAAGCTAAGACACGAAATTAGGTAAAATAACCAAAATGTCCCTCAGGACAATGCCTCGGAATCAGATGAAATTAACATATTCAGAACCCTCGTACTCTCATGAGTCTAACCATATAAAAATCTCTCAAATCGGAGGTCAAACACCCACTCAAAACTCAATAATTTGGTCTAGGAAGTTTTACCAATTTTTCATTCAAAATCCGAAATTAAAGGACGAATTCATAATTAGATTAGTGGGTTACAAGAAAAATGTAGTTTAGAATCGTTACCCAATCGTTGCCTCTGAAAATCCCTCAAAATCTCTCTCAAACCCGAGCTCCCAAGCATGAGTTTTGGTAAAAATGGCTAAACCCTCGTTTTTGAAATGTTATATCTGCTCAGGTATTTAATGCATCGCCAACGCGGAGGAAGTCTCGCGTTCGCGAAGAAGAAAAATGAATGCTGCTCAATTTATGCTTTGCGAACACAGAAGACGACTCGCAAACGCGGAAGAGAAAAATATAATGATTCAGAATTGCTCTTCGCGAATGCGCGGCACTGTACGCGAACGTGAAGGGTGGACTTGCAAAGGTACGCGAACGCGAGAGGGGGTATGTGAACGCGAAGATGAAAATAGGCACAGCCCTCAGTGCCAAATAACACTACGCGAACGCGAGGGCTTAGACGCGAACGCGATGAAGCAAAATGCCAAAGCTTTGAGATCGCGATGTATTGAGCGCGAACTGGAAGAGGTAACTGTTCCTCCTCCAAAATTACTCTACGCGAATGCGTGGAGTAGGATGCGATCGCGAAGGAGGAAAAGGGCCTTCAACAGCTGAAGGAATTTCTGCAATTTTAAACAACTCCAAAATGTCCCGTTAAGCATCTGAAACAAACCCGAGACCCCCGGGACCTCAACCAAACCTACGGACATATCCCATAACATCATTCAAACTTGTACCAATCCTTAAACCACCTAAAACAACATCGGAAACTCGAATTAATCAATGATTTAAGCCTAAGAACTTCAAATTCTCTTAAAACATGCTTTCGATCAAAAAACCTAACCAAACCACGTCCGAATGACCTGAAATTTTTACACACACATCCCAAAAGACATGACGGAGCTACTGCAAATCCGGAATTCCATTCCAACCCTCGGATCAAAATCTTACTATCGGACCGGAAACTTCAAAAATTCCAAACTTCGGCATTTCAAGCCTAAATTAGCTACGGACCTCCAAAACACATTCCAAACACACACCCAACCCCGAAATCACCTAACGGAGCTAACGGAACCATCGGATTTCCATTTCGAGGCCTTCTTCACACTGTTCCAACTACGGGCAACTTTCCAACACTTAAGCTCTCATTTAGGGACTAAGTATCCCAAAACTCTCTGAAACTCAAAATTGAACATCCCGGCAATTCAAATTAGCATAAATAGACTTGGGGAAATCAGTTAATATGGGATCAGGGCGTTGATTTTTAAGATGACCGGCCGGGTCATCACAAAAACTCTCATTTATGGATTAAGTGTCCCAAAACACTCCGAAACACAAAATGAATCCTCCTGCCATTTCACAATAGCAGAAACAAACACGGGGAATGCAGTTAGTAGGGGAACAAGGCGTAAATTCTTAAAATGACCGGCCGGGTCGTTACGTCCTCCCCTTCTTAAAACATTTGTTCTTCCTCGAACGAGTATAAAGACATACCTAAAGTGGTAAAAAGATGAGTGTAACGGTTGCGCATATCCTGCTTGGACTCCTAAGTGGCCTCTTCGACCAGCTGACCCTGCCACTGAACCTTCACTGAAGTAATGTTCTTTGACCTCAGCTTTCGAACCGGCCTGTCCAATATCGCCATTGGCTCCTCAACATAAGATAGATCCTTGTCCAACAGGATTGAACTGAAATCCAACACATGCAAAAGATTATCGTGATACATCCGGAGCGTAGAAACATGAAATACCGAATGATCTCCTGCCAAGATGGAAGGTACGACAAGCTCATAGGAAACCTCCCCAACACGCCGCAATATCTCAAAAGAGCCAATAAACCTCGGACTTAATTTTCCTTTCTTCCCAAATCTCATAACGCCCTTCATAGGCGAAACCCGCTCTCCAACCATATAGGAAACATCACGAACCTTCCAGTCCGCATAACGTTTCAGTCTGGACTGGGCTGTAAGGAGTCTATCTTGAATCACCTTGACTTTCTCCAAAGCATCCTGAACTAAGTCTGTGCCAAATAATCTAGCCTCGCCCGACACGAACCAACCCATCGGGGACCTACATCGACTACCATATAAGGCTTCATACGGTGCCATCTGAATGCTGGACTGGCAGTTGTTGTTGTAAGAAAACTCAGCCAGTGGAAAGAACTAATCCTAAGAACCTCCAAACTCCATCACACACGCGCGGAACATATCCTCAAGAATCTGAATGGTGCGATGGGACTGTCCGTCTGTCCGGGTGAAATGCTGTGCTCAACTCTACCCGAGTACCCAACTTATGATGTACGGCCTCCAGAACCGTGATATGAACTGAGTACTTCTATCTCAAATAATAGAAAATGGAATACCATGCAGACGGACAATCTCCTGGATATAAATCTCCGCCAACCGCTCTAAGGAGTTGGTGATACATATATAAATGAAGTGCGCGGACTTGGTCAGCAGATACACAATCAACCTAATGTCATCGAACTTCCTTAAAGTCCGTGGAAGCCCCATTATGAAGTCCGTGGTGATCTGCTCCCACTTCCTCTCCGAAATCTTTATCTGCTGAAAAAATCCACCCGGCTCTGGTGCTCATACTTTACCTGCTGACAATTGAGGCACCGAGCTACAAACCCAACTATATCTTTCTTCATCCGCCTCCACCAATAGTGGTGTCTAAAATACTGATACATCTTCGCAGCACCCGAATGGACGGAATACCGCGAACTATGGGCCTCATCTAGAATCAAGTCCTGAAGTCCATCAATATTGGGTACACAAACCAGACCCTGCATCCTCAATGCCCCGTCATCACCAACGGTCACATCTCTAGCATCACCTGCAGAACCCGGTCCCTAAGGGCACAGAAATAAAGGTCATCAAATTGCCGTTCTCAAATATGATCGAACAAGGAAGACCGAGAAACCACATAAGCAAGGACCCGACTAGGCTCCGAAAGATCCAATCTCACAAACTGACTGGCTAAGGCATGAACATCCATCGCCATGAGCCTCTCTGTTGCTGGTAAATAAGCCAAACTCCCCAAACTCTCCGCTCGACGACTCAAAGCATTAGCCACCACATTGGCTTTGCCTGGGTGATACAAGATAGTGATATCATAGTCTTTCAGTAGCTCTAACCACCTCCTCTAATGCAAGTTAAGGTCCTTCTGCTTGAACAGATGTTGCAAATTCCGGTGATCAGCATAAATCTCACAAGGCACACCGTACAAATAATGACGCCAGATCTTCAAGGCTGAACAATAGCAGCTAACTCAAGATCGTGCACAAGATAATTCTTCTCATGAACCTTCAATTGTCTGGACGCATAGGCAATGACCCCACTAAAGTGCATCAATATCGCTCCAAGTCCAATCCCCGAGGCATCAAAATAGATAGTATCAAACCCCGAGCCGTTAGGTAATATCAAAACTGGGGTTGTAATCAAAGCTATATTGATCTTCTGAAAGCTTTCCTCACACACTTCCGTCCAATAGAACGGAGCACCCTTCTGGGTCAGCCTGGTCATAGGTGCTGCAATAGATGAAGATCCCTAAACAAATCGATGGTAATAACCCGCCAAGCCAAGAGAACTGCGGATCTCTGTAGTTGAGGATGGTCTGGGTCAACTCTGAATTGCTTCCACTTTCTTTGGATCCACCTTTACCCCCTCACTAGATACTACATGACCCAAGAATGCCATGGAATACAACTAAAACTCACATTTTGAGAACTTAGCATATAACTTCTTTTCCCTCAAAGTCTGAAGCACTGTCCTCAGGTGATGCTCAAGATCTTCCTGACTCTGGGAATATACCAGAATGTCATCAATAAAGAAAATGATAAATGAGTCAAGATATGGCTGGAATACACTGTGCATCAAGTGCATGAAGGCTGTTGGGACATTGGTCAACCCTGTCATACCTCCTTTTTAACTACACCCCCGGGAGGGTATGATACAGGGAGTTTTTCCAATTAAAGGACAAACGAAACGGGATTTATTTTATTAAAAGATTTAGAGTCGCCATTTGGGAGATTTATGGTGTCCCAAGTCACCGGTTTGAATCCCGAATCAAGGAAAAGGTTTGACTCTGTTTAACAGTCGCGAACCAGAAATCCGGGTAAGGAATTCTGTTAACCCGGGAGAAGGTGTTAGGCATTCCCGAGTTCCGTGGTTCTAGCACGGTCGCTCAACTGTCATAATTGGCCTATTATCTGATTTTAACACATGTTTCAACCTATAGTACAATTTTAAAAATATCTACCGCTTTTGATTAATTTTAAAGAAGATTGAACGTCGTCTAAAATGTATTTTCGGATCGCGTCACATGAAATGCACACCCGAGTTTAAGAAAGTAAAATTATTAAAAAACGCGCCTAAAGCGACTAGCGCATTATTAACTTTGCGGGAAGCCATGAAAATTTGCTAATGGCACATCCCGAGTTATAAGGATTTTAAAAATATATATATAATTAAAGAGGGCCATGCAATTTGTGATTTTGATTTGGCACGGCGCACCTCGATTCCATTTTTAAAGGACATCCTGACTAAAATTCGGAGAAGGCCATGAACTATTATTATCTATTTGGGCCACCTCCGCAATCATTTAAAAGGACCTAGCTAATTGACTAGAGGCCTTCAGTGATTGAAATTCCATCTAAATGAACATAATATTTTTTAAGCCCTATGAATCAGTAAATGGTGAAATGATGAAGGGGGAACGTGAAGCCCAAGTGAGGAGCAAGGCTCAAAATTAACGAAATCCAAACAACTCCAATCATTGGTGGGCTAATATAAATATGAATAATAGCTGGGCTTATTTGTGCGACTGGGCTAACGTTGGGCCCAGTTCGTGTAATCCAAATGATTTGAACCAGATTATAACGATACAAACACAAATCAAGGCCAACTCAAAAATATGAAATTAAAGAGATTTGAAATTCTAATTTAACCCTTTCAACACAAATTAACCCAAAAAACCATCAGATTCAAATTAAATGCCTGGGTCTGAGAATGAGCCCAAATTCCAACAAGGATCACTTCCAATAAGGATAGGACCCTTAGCTCAAACTTGCTGCTCAACTCACAGGCCAACCCTTTAATCTCACTTTTACAATAGAAAAACGAGCAAATTGCAAGATCAGGATTTAACTAAGAACCCTCTTAAAATCAGTTCACCACAGTATTAATTCTTGCATAAACAAATGTATTAACCTATAGTTATTTCCATGCTCATACAATACTCAAATTTTAAAATCAAACTAACATTTACAACAGGACAGCAAGACCTTAAAAACCCTTCAAAGGAATCAGTACTACTATAGACTAAACTCTTGATGACTTCCTAACAATTCTCAACTCATTTCTACCTTTAAACTAACATAGCATGCGAAACCAATTTACACTAGTAGAACAATCATGAATGAGTAAAATGAGGTATAGCTCAATAGTCCAAGTTAATTACACATGTTAAATGTCTAGATCACTGCATTCTCTCATTACAATAAAGCATAAATTGAGCAATCGAGCAAATATACTCATAAATGAATTAACGCAAAAAGGAAGAAAAAAATAGTGTATCATTTCTTCAACAAATCAGTCGTACATGGGCTGATTTAGCTCCTCACACATCATTTGAGGTTAAAAGGTACCTGGAAATTGGAACAAAATGAAGGGGAATTGAAGGTCAGTTGAGCAGCGACGAACAACAGCAGTAAACCCAATTTGAAGCCCAAAAATGGTATCAAATAACCCAGGAAATGATTTCAGGCAAGTAACAACAGTAAACAACCCAAAACCAGCTTGAATGAACCAAATTCAACTTGCAAATAACCCCAGGAACCTTTTAAAACCTCAATTACTGAAACACAAGGAAAGTTCAAGCCATTTTTCAACCTTAGATAAGCTGGAAATTGAATTTGGAACTTGAGAGCTTCCAGATCACCCTAAAAGTTCAATAGAATGGTGATTTTTGGAGTTTTTGGTCGCTTGAAATTTTCAGAGCTTTTTCAGTGTTTTTTAATGCTTGGCCTCCTCCCTTCAGCTCTAAGTAACAATGCCTTTATAGGCAAGTTACTAGGGCAAGCTGCAGACCTTAGGTTTTTAGCCTTTGGTCTTTTTAGTTTTCTATATTTAGCTAATTCGACCCTCAATTCATGACCTGCTGGTCAAGTAATGTTACCTATTTCCTGAATTTCAAATTAAAACCCCAATCTAGAAGGTTCTAGGGGGTTCCAAATCAGTTATTGCAAGATTCTTTTATTGTAAAATGCATATACTACCCTTGACTCAATTCAAAATTACTAGTCTATGTTAACTAACCCCAGCCCTTTTGAACTTGGTCAAAATGACCATGGTTAATCAATCAAGGGCTGGAAACTATTCAGCTATAACCAAACAAGGCCTAATTATCAAAACCCCTAAAATTGAACTACCAAAATCCATCTAAACCTAATTACAACTCGAATTAATTCCAATTAACAATGTGTCCTAAGGCTAAATTTGTTATTAAACCAATAAAACAGTAAACTAACAATTAAAAGCAAACAAATAAAATTGAAACTACACTGTGAAAAATAACAAAATAAACAAAATAAAATAAAATGTAAAAAAAGTATCAAACATAGAATCATACGATTAAACTCAAACAGACAATCAAATCACTAATAATAAGAACAAAATTAAACTATATGGCTGTAATGTAAAAAATCAAAACCCTAAATCAAAACCCTAACTCAAACACAAAATAAAAAATGAAATTATGAAAGAAACACTGAGCAAAAAAGAATGAACAGAAAAGCAACGAAAACAGAGAAATACCTAATAGGCTTGAAACTGGAGCAATTTGCACAGAACGGGAGACTTTAGAATGAGTCAAACTCCATGCCAATCTCTTATTCTTATATAGAACAGTCGATTGGCATAGGTTTTGACCCATTAGTGATCCAGGGATAGATTTACTCAGATTCCAGCATAGGTCAAACTTTGATTGGAAATTCGAAAGGTTCCAGGGGTGTTTGAAATAGGGTGAGTGGGGATTTGGAGTGAGGGAGAAAATATGGTCCAGGGATGTGATTTTGGTAAGTTTTGGTGGCGGCGCCGCCGGACACGGCAGAGGCGGCTATTAGGGTTTCAAATATTCGACGCGTTTGGGTGGGATTTGATGGAAACTGAGGGTGGATATGGAATGGGGAGGAGGAGAAGGATCTATGGTGAAAATTTGGTGGCCATTGGAGACTCGCTGCCGGCGAGGTGATTTCCGGCCGGCGGCGGATGGCGGCGGCGTTACATGTTCTGGTGAGAGGTCGGAGAAATGGTGAAGGTAGGGGGGTTCTGAGGGGGGTGGTGCTGTTTGGACATATATATATATATATATATATATTAAACAAGGTGGGCTTCAGGACCGTCTGATCAAGCAACCTCGACGGTCCTGATTAAAACCCACAAAAACGACGTCGTTTAGGTGGTTATGAGGATGAACCGGGTTGGGGGTTTGGGTTTGGACTGGGTTTGGCCAAATTGGGCTGGTTTGAGACGAGTTTGTGACTGGGTTGGCCCAAAATCGGGTCTTTTATTAAGACCCCTATTTTCTTTTAGTTTTCTTTTCTTTTTCTCATTTTTTTAAGATTTTTGTTAAATACAAAATTAAGAATAAAAAGATTTGATTTAACTCTAAAATTAAACTAATTAATTTTCAAAAATTAACTAACTAATAATTTAAAAGAAAACTAAGGAAAAAATCGAAAACTAAAAGTAAAATGCAAAAAGGACTATTTTTGTTATTTTCTTCCATTTTTGTAATGTTAATTAAATACTAAAACTAAAAATATTAAAATGGGGTCCTAAATACAAATGCACTTTTTTTTTGTATTTTTTATGAATTATATCAATTAAAAATGTACACAAAAATAAGAATACACACAAAAATACGTATCCTAAAAATCAAATAATAAAAGAAAAATCATAATTCTAAGAAGTCTATAGGAATAATTCAAGCGAGGCAAAAATCACGTGCTCACAGCTACTCCATAAAAACCTTGGTCGCATCTTCTCCTTGACCAAGTCTCACCAATCCGATCGTGAGTCCATTCATGGACACTGCATTCCTTGCACCCATTTGTTTAAAAACCTTCATAACTGTATCGAGACACCCAAACCTTCCAAAACCACTGACCAGAGCACTGCCAACGTACAAGTCTTCCAGAAGTCCAGACCTTTCTATTTTAGCCAGTAGCTGCTTAAGCAAAACAAACCACAATTAACATGATCAGCAGCAACTGTAATTAAGCTACCAAAAGTGAACTTAGTTGGTCTAAAAATAAAACCCAAATCTTCTTTTTGCATTGTCACACCTGCTTTTTTTACACACCTACCCCGAAGGATAATGTATAAGGGAGTTTTTTCATATAAAGTGACATCATTCGAAATGGAATTATTTATTTGATTTTTTAGAGTCGCCACTTGGGATAGGTTTGGCTTTTGGTGTCCCAAGTCACCGATTTATCTTGAATCCCAAATCGAGAAAAATTTTCGACTTCCCAATTGGAGTCTGCGAACCAGAAATTCTGAATAAGGAATTCTGTTAACCCGAGGGAAGGTGTTAGGTACCCTCGGATCCCGTGGTTCTATCACGGTTGCTTAAACCTGATTTTCATACATGCCATCCTATAGTGCACTTTTAAAAAAAGATTATTTACCACTTTTAATTAATTTTAAAGAAATTGAACATCGTTTGAAACGTATTTTTGGATCACGTCACATGAAATGCACCCGGATCCTTGACACATTTTATTCAACATTTTGGGATTTGGATTTGGTTCACATGAAATGTACACCCGAGTTTAGGAAGGTAAAATTATTAAAAAACGTGCTTAAAGCGACTAACGTGTTATTAACTTTGCGGGGGACCATGAAAATTCGCTAAATGGCACGTCCCGAGTTCTACGTATTTTAATATAAACATGTAAAGAGGGCCTCACAATTTATGCATTTTATTTGGCGGGGCGCACCTCATTTATTTTTCAAGGGTATCCTAAAAGGGACTATTATTTTCTAGTATGGATTGTCTCTAAAAGAAACCTAATTAATTAGTATGGTGAACTACCATTTATTAAAATTAATTTGGGCTTCAAGTTCAAGTCCACACTTGAACAAGAGGAAGACCTCCTAATTCAAATGTGCTACCTAACTTGAATAGCTCAAACTCGGTATTATTCCAAATTATGAATTAAACCCTTAACTCTCTTGGGCCTCGAGATCAATTCCAAAATGATAAGATTCACTAATGTTTGATGAATGTCCACCAGATCTTGGGCCTGTTCGTGGGGCCAAGTTGAAAAATGAACTGGACTTAAAGAGTGTGGATTGAGAATCTCGTACTGATTATACGTTTGGGCCTATGGGTGAAGGGACCAGGCCCAGGGCGTTTTAGTGTATGATTTTCAGCTATGAAGCTGAATGTGACTATTTGGGCCTAGCGTTTGAGCACAGTATGACAAAGAGCATAATCCAACTATAACTCATTCAAATCTTATAGCTCAAATTAACTAAGCAAACAAACTTAGTTCAGTAGGCATTTTAAAATTCAGATTCATTCTAGCTAAACACCTCATACTAACATTTGACCAAGACGTGAAACATTAAGCATGAGTTATTTATACTTGATTTCTGATTTAATGTATAGCTTGTGTTAGGCTTTAATCACGATTTCAACTGGACTCACAACTTAATATTTAAAAAAATGGATGAAGCCTGTTTGAGATAGAACGTCACATACAATAAGATAGGAGTCAATGAAAATCTGATAGACTAGTAAACTGAACAGCCACTTAAGCAAATTGTAAATCTCCAATCTGTACGTTTAACCTTTGCAATGATTAACTAACATTAACTATGCTAAAAACTGAGGTCATAGCCATACAAATCTGGAAAATTGCATACAGTCCAGTTTAAGTACAAATAATAGAATGTTTATGTCATTTAAATTTCCACTATCGTTATTGCATAATCTAAAATTCTAACTAACACATCTACTAATAATCTAACATGAAAAGAACATGAATAAGTGTCACTTCTTCAATAACTCAATTATACTTGCTGATTCAATTCCTCATACATTTGAGATTGAAAATTACCTGGAAATGAATCAAAATAAAAGGAAGAAGGAGTCAGCAATGGCAATCAAGCAATCAGCAATGGAATTCAACAGCACAGGGCAGATTTTGGACTCAAAACAGCATCGCAAAGCCCAGGATTGAATAACAGAAGAACAACACCAATAAAATGACAAAAATAGACTTGATCAAACCCAAATTGACTCGAAATCCAACCCAGGCACACCTCTGAACTTGGGCAACCAAATACCAGGAATATTACAAACCATTTCTACCCTTAGCTAAGCTAGGAAACTTGAATGAGCAGCTAGAACTTAAAATTAAACTAAGGAACTTCAATAGAATAGGATTTTTTGGAATTTTGTATTGTTTTTGGATTTTTTGAAGAACTAGGATCTAAACTGAAATTCTAAACTCTCAACTTTCAAACTCTCTATTTTTTTTTTGAATTTGAATTTGAAGTTTCAGATCTTCAAAACATGCAGAAAAAAAACTTTTGGGGAATTTTCAGGTGTTCAAAACTTGGTAAAGAAAGTAGGGGTATTGCCTTTTATAGGCAAAAAATCAGAAAACTTCTAGATTTTGTTTTACCTCTTTTTTCCCCTCTTTTATTTCAGTTTTTATCAGTTAAACCTTCATTTTTTGACTTGTTTCTCAAGTTACTGCCCCCAAGTTTCTGAAATTAGAATTAAGGCCCTATTTTAGAAGGTCCTAGAAGATTCTAGTTTAAACTACAACATTCCTACCCAATCCTGAATACCCAAACTACCCCTGAACCTAATTTGGAATTACTAACCTAATACCAAACCAAACCTCCAACTCTTTTACCCTAGTTAAAAATTATTAGCTATAACCAAACAGAGTTTAAACTTTGAACTAACTAATCTAATTAATTGAAATTGAACTCTAATTTTAATGAACCATTATCTAACAAGTAAAAATGAAAATTAAAGTAGAATTCATATCAACAGCACATAATCATGTATTGAAGTCAGACATACACAAATATGAATCAACAGAATCGAAATTAATGATAGGGAGACTGGACAGAAAATAAAAATCAAATTAAACTAAACTATTCAATAAAGAAAAAATTGAGGAACTAACCACTGAATTAAACCAACAATATCATAACCAAAATCAAAACAAAACTAAAAATCAGAAATCATGCGGACTAAATCAACAAAATCAAAAACAAAAGTAAACTAGAAATTAGAAACTATGAGAACAGAATTAATCAAACAAGAAAAAATCAAACAGAAGGAAGGAACTCACTGATTTTGGTCTTCTATTTGATCGATTCTCGAAATTGATTTTTTGTTAATGTTATATGTTTATTTTGTTAAAATAAAACATATAACATTAATAAAAAATAATTCGAGTATTGAAATTCCCAGAACAGTGTTGAAACTTGAAAACCCTAGATCTAAAATTTTTAGGGTTTCGCTTGGCTTTGGAGGATTCTAGTTGCGGATTTAAGAAAAGGAAGGTGAGTGGAGTATATGGTGTTAATTTGGGGCCATTTAGTGGTGGCGCCGTCGTGGGCGACGGAGGCGGCGTCACTATTTTGAATATTCGAAAAGATGGGCTAACGTTCGAAGGGTGATATTTGGGGCGTTGGAAAGAGGAGAGGGAGAGGATTCGAGGGTATAAATTTGGGGTTCATCGGAGCATAGCCGCCAGCGGAGATGATTTTCGGTCGGCGGCGTACGGCGGAAGGTGGCGGAGATTGGGAGGGGTTCTTTAGGGTTTCGAAGAGACGAAAGGAGGGGGAGGCATTTAGGACACTAATATATTAAAATTAAACAACTTCCCAGCCGTTGGATCAAAGATCCTCGACGGCTGGGATTGTTTTGCGATGAAACGTCGTCGTTTTGCTTACCAGGGGAGCAGGCCGGGTCTGGGGTTTTTGGGCTGGGGCATGTTTGGTCCGATTTTGGGGCGAGATTGGGCTTGATTTTGGCCCAAAACTGGGTATTTTATGAAGGCCAATTGTTTTCTTTAGTTCCTCTTCTTTTTTATTTAGTTTATGCTATTTTTTTTAATTTTTCTTTCATTTTTCATGACAACTAAAAAAAATGCACATAAAATGCAAACAAAACACAAAATCATGCAATTAATTCCTAAAAGTTCAAATATTAAAAGAAAAATTCTAATTTTAATGAATTCTATAGTAGTGATTTGAGCACGGCAAAAATCACGTGCTCACAGCTGCCCCTCTTTGCTCGAAGACAGGAAGGGTTTTCGGGCAAAGATAAATGAGCAACATGAGGGATTTTTTCCTGCTCGGCACTCTAGGAGAAGCATTTTTTGAAAACCGTCTGATCGAACCCTGCTTCAAAGGTTGCCTACATATCCTTGGCTATAAAGGAATCAGGTCAGTGTAGTTCTAAAAAGTTTGGTAGCTGGGACTACCAAGAGCTGTGATTTCACTGCTGTTGTTGCTGCTACTGCTTGCTGACCTCCTTATTACACCAAAAGGAAAATCAAAGCTAAGCTAGCTATGCCTATCAACTATGAGTTACAAGATTCCTATCTATAATTCTTTTGAAAGTTGATCTTGAGTCTTAGCTGATTTTGCTGTGGACCCTGATCTGAATCTTGATGCTCATAAGTTGTAGGTGTTTATTTCTTTCTGCAGCATTGGGTCAAAATGGGATCAGCAAGCTTGTGACTTCAATCAGATTTTGAGCAATCTGCACCCTTGTTTGCTTCACATTTGAGCTCATTTCTTTTTGTTCTTTTCATCTTTTCTTTATTCTAGATTGAGACTCATTCCATCGGTCTCGCACCCTATGTCTTGAGGTCAACCTGCTTAAGATACCAAAACAAACAAATGAACGAAATTTTCTGCCCCAGTTTTCACTAGAAAAATTTTGTGAGTTAGTTGTGACACATATCTACACGATCAAATTAGGATTGTGTATCCTTGTGAATGAATCCAGGTTATGCTGGGAAATGACCGGGTTATGCCGGAAAAGAAAAAAGGTCCTCGGGTTATGCCGGGACGAAAAGAAAAAAATCTCCTTGGGTTATGCCAGGGAGATCCATGGGTTATGCCGGGATTGGAAAGAAAAAGGCTCATTGGGTTATGCCAGGGAGATCCACGGGTTATGCCGGGATTTGGAAAGAAAAAGCTCCTTGGGTTATGCAAGGGAGATCCTCGGGTTATGCCTGGATTTGGAAAGAAAAAGCTCCTTGGGTTATGCCAGGGAGATCATCGGGTTATGCCGGGATTTGGAAAGAAAATGCTCCTTGGGTTATGCCAGAGAGATCCTTGGGTTATGCCGGGATTTAGAAAGAAAAAGCTCCCTGGGTTATGATAGGGAGATCCTCGGGTTATGCCGGGATTTGGAAAGAAAAGGCTCCTTGGGTTATGCTAGGGAGATCCACGAGTTATGCCGGGATTTGGAAAGAAAAAACTCTGTGGGTTATGCCAGAGAGATCCACGGGTTATGCCGGGATTTGGAAAGAAAAAAAAGCTCCTTGGGTTATGCCAAGGAGATCTACGGGTTATGCCGGGATTTGGAAAGAAAAATCTCCTTGGGTTATGCCAGGGAGATCCACGGGTTATGCCGGGATGGAAAGAAAAAAAAAAAGGGCTCCTTGGGTTATGCTAGGGAGATACACGGGTTATGCCGGGATATTTAAGGAATGGGGTCCTATGCTACCATGATTTGTTTTTCTTTTGGGATTTTCATTTTCATTTTTTCTTTCTTCTTCTTTTTTTTTTCTTCTTTTCTTCTTCTTTTTATTTTTTCCTTTTTATTAAGCAAAACGCATGAAAGAATTTGGGGAGAAACTTCCTTTTTGGTCGATTCCCTACTGTTAAGCTGTTTCAGTGGTTGCACATTCCTTTTCTCTTTTGGGTTGCACATGCTTCTTGCACGGTTGCCTGAATTATACCTGTTTTAACTTTCGACAAAGAACAATTGTTAGTTCGAAACGGTGGTTGGTTTTGTGGCCTTGATCATCCCAATTACTCGATCCCGGCCCCATTTCCGTTGAGAACTTTGCTGCTTGCTGGCTTTGAGGGTGAATCTCTTTTCAAACCGACAGGGTTCGACTTTTAGGATTTCATGATGACTCGCCCGTGTGGGCTCTAACCTTTTTACTTTATTCTGCTCTTAGGACATTTTCCTTTGACTTTCTTTCTTTTCCAATGTCTTTGCTCTGAAAGCGTCAACCACTGTGGTCAGTCGGGATTGGCCTGACGCACCCGCTGAGGCTGGGTATTTTCTTTGGCTTTTACCAGGCGGAGCCCTATAGAACTAGTCCTGCCACCTTTTCTTTGCAGGAATTCCGGAATCATAGTTAAACCGAAAGGGATTCAAGCAAGAAATATACAAAAGGCAAGCAGATGAGTTTAAAGAGAAGCGTCCCTTTCGGGGGAAAATAAGGACTTATCTGGGGTGCATGCTGGCTTCAAATGAACATGACATGCTTTTTGGACTGGAACGCCCGACCGATACAAACTTTTCAGCTTCTCGTGAACCCATTAATCCGCATTTCAAAACCAGGGAACCTTGCCAGGACTCTTTTAGTGGTGAGATGTCTTCTTTTCGGCCGACAACGCCCTTTGCGGGTTTTGCCAATCGACCTCTCTCATTTCTCTTCTCACCATTGCCCGATAGTGCTCTTTATGAGTTTTCACTAAGCGGACTCTCTCATTTTAAGTTTCTCCACTCACCATCGCCTTATGGTGCCCGAAGGTTTTCACCGATAAGACTCTCTCATTTATTTCTCTTAATTTTTAATTGTATCAGATTCCAACAATGTCATTTTTCTCTTCCCTGCCTTTGCCAATTGATCAGAAGGACTTGAAAAAGGTCTTCGGGTAAAAAGGATTTTGGGCGGAAGTACAACTTTGGAACCATTTCGGCGGATTCATAGCCGAACCATCATATCATCTGCCCCAGTTTCAAATTTTGGGGAAATTGGGATTTTTGTTTTGGTGTGACTGAACCTCGGGGAGAGGCTGCCTACGTATCCTTTCGGAATCAAGTCAAACGTAGTTCAGGGAAATAATTTTTGTTTTTTTTTCTTTTCTTTTCTTTTTCTTTTTCTTTTTCTTTTGTTTTCTTTTCCTTTTTTTCAATAGTACTTCTTGTCACACCTCTTTTTTACGGCGCTTTACATACTCCGGCAAAAGGGGATATATATATATAAGCGTAAAAAGAGT
>MU737391.1:243486-264646 GCA_026770625.1 Nicotiana glauca | reverse complement strand
AGGGTTACAACTAATCTGATGGAAATACACACGGGTTAGGCAGTCTTCATCTCTAATCGCACCTCCGAGTCCCGTATATTTTTCTGTTTCAGGAAAAGGACCAAATTGAGAGAAACAAACAAGTGCTCGAGGCTTCATACTTCACCGCTCAAACTCTTGGGGGACTACATGACAAACACATATACGTGCAGTAAAACAGATTCAAAAATCGAACAAGATTGAGCAAGATTTAAGGGAAAATTCAAGCTACAAAGAGACAAGTGTTGAGGAAAAGTTACGGAGTCTTCGGCATTCATCATAGTATTCTTTCCCATGAGAACAACAGAGTCACCTCTCAAACTCATGAGAACAACGAAGTCACCTCTCAAACCCTTCCTAATATATAAAGATAGGGTCATGGCTATGTACTGAAATAGGTTATAAGGAAAAACCTTGTTTGAATTATATTTTGTAGAAATCTTTTACAAGAAAAATAGTTACGAGAAAGTCATAGATGTACTTTAACACATGTAATACTCAAAAGCTTGTTCAAGTTCATGAATAAAAACTTGTCAAAGTTGTTTCATACAAAACATGTGTATTCCTATTTCTTTCATCGTATTATAACACCATTATGAAGTTGAGACGTCTTCTTCATTAAGTGTCGATATATAAAAAGGGCCCTCTTTTATAAAACTCATGTTAATAATTCATGAGAAGAATCATAAAGCATTTTCAAAGGATAAAAATGTTGAGCTATTCTATAAGTCTTAAATAAACAAAAAGGCAAGAATAGAATATATAGAAGTACCAAGAAAACTTCTTAACACAATTAAAAAGACTAAGTAAAACTTAGTCAAGCAGAATGTTTTTACAAGTGCCCCATTATACTAACTGGGGACTTCACCAAAAAATCCCTTAAAAATGCCAAGGGATAAAACCACCAATCAATAAAAAAAATAGTAAAGTCCAAAACATGTTCAACTAATCACTGAAGGGGTTGGAGCCTCTGAAGTTGCAATATCAGCCTCACTTTCAGAAGCAGCCATATGCATGGTAGCAATTTCTGAAGAAGCGGCAACAGCTGGGCTTGAAGTGTTAAGATCACCGAGGGAAGCAAGAGTCACGGGAGCTTCAGCTTCCATGGACTGTATCATAGAAATTTCATCCTCGGGAGCTGGAACTGCAATATTCTCAACTTCAACTGCCACAGCAATGGCTTCATCATTCAAAGGTTCTTCTGCCACAGGAGCTCCAAGTGCTGGAAAAGGAGAGTCAAGTGGTTGTTGGCTTTTTTCAATAGTGTCCAAGACTTTGGCCAATTCTGATTGTAAATCAAAGTTTTCTTGACTAGCCTATATCAAAGCATCACGATGAGAATTTAGAAAAGCCCAACTCACCTCTATATTAAAATTCTCCTCGAGAAGTCCATACTCCCTTTCCCACATAGCAAGATTATTCTTCAATATTTGGTGTTCAGCTAAATGGGAATCAAGGGAAGCTTCAAGGGAGGCATGATAATTTTCCAAGGCACGTATCTTGTCAGTAGAGATCCTTAAATCAGCTTGAGCTTGAGTCAAGCTTTGCACTAACTACCCTGCATATTCTTCTTTCTTATCCAATTAGAGGCTCAAGCCAGACATCGGCTCCACCAGACTTCCTTAAGAGACTATGGTTAGCAGGAACCTCAAGTGTAACACTCCTCATAGCCAAGCCTCTACTACTAGAACCCTCCTTTGTATGCTGAACAGAGGAAGGGGGAGCAATAGAAGGAGGAGTGGTGGAAGAGGTAAAAACAACGGGAGCTGAAGGAGTCAAGGCAAGGACAGAAGAAACAGACAAGGGGATCAAAATAGGTAAGGAAGCAGGAGTAGATAAATCAGGCAAGGAAACACTTGTTATTGAGAGAGGAATGGAAGGAATGGGAACAGAAGAAGAGAGAGGAATTTCGTCCAAAACTGGACCAAGTTCTTCACTTTCAAAACCACTAACAAAAAGACGTTGAGTAGATTCATTGGTGTCCCTTGGAGTGGTGTCCTCATCAGAAGGAATTTGAACAGGCTTGGAGATAGAGGCCCGAGCAGAAGTATCTGCAGCTTCATCTTCAGAAATAACGCGTCTCCTAGCTCTAGGTCTAGCTATAAGAGAGGTATCCTCATCATCATCATTCCCAGAATCTTCTTCTACAACTTTTCTCTTTGATAGCGAGGCTCGAGTTCTGTCCAAAGCAATAGAAGAGCTAGAAGAAGCTCGAATGGCAATAGCTATCTCAACTGAAATTCCTCTAATGACAAATCCTGACAAAAAGAAGGGTACACAGTCAAAATCAAGAAAAGGGCTTAATATATATTTAAAAAAATGCATAAAGAAATGCATACCATGAGTTTTCACTCTCCAACCATGTAAATGGGAAATTGATTTCCAAGCTCTCGCCTCCATAGGTGCAGCTTTCAAAATTGAATCTACCCAACCACAGAAATTAGGAACGGGTTACACATCTCCCATGGTTGCTACGGAAAACCAAAAAGAGACGAAATAAGAAAAGAAGTTGAAATTCTTAAAAATAGACACGGTAAGTGAAAAAAATTACCTACGTGCAAAGTTCCCCTTCTCAGGGAAGGGGGTATTTGTTTCACCCAACAAATCAACCGTACGTACAGCAACGTAATGAGTATACCACCCACGATCATTGTGATCCTCGGGGCTTACCAAAACCTTCTTACTTCTTGCAGCCAAGGTAAAAATCCCATGGCGAAATAACTTGGGATGGTATAAATGAATAAGATGGGGAAAAGTAAAATTAACATTGGCTTTGGTAGACAAATATCTCAAACAAGCCACAGCTCTCCATACTAGGGGGCCAACTTGTGCTAAGAAAATTTTGAAAGAACGGCAGAAGTCAAGTATAACTGGGTCAATAGCAGGATTAAATCCCAAAGTGAAGGGATAAGTATAAACAAAAGAAAATCCAATTCTGAAAGAAGAAATTCTCTGGTTTGGATTAGAAATCATCATACGAAGATTATTCCCCAGTTACAATCTTTTCGAATAGTACGAATCAAAGGCTCAGTTATTAGAGAAGGATAGGTGTCAGCTTTCTCTAAATTAATCACCTGTCCTTGAAGGAATTTTCTATCATTCCCAAAAGATAAGTCATTGGGTACAATTTCTTCGACTAAGGGTTCCTGGAGAGGTTCAGAAAGTTCTTTACCTTTAGAAGAAGGAGTCTTTGATATAGAGCTTCTAATGCCAAAACCAGAAGAAGGAGTGACAGAACCAGATGAACCACCACGAGTGGACCCTAGGCTACGAAGCCTACCTCCTCTGCCTCTTCTATGTCTTACGGGGGCATTGGGGAAGTTATCAAGAATTGGGGCTTTCCTAGGGTTAGGGTTTGAAGATGACATTGTTGAGAAGGAATGAATTAAAGGAGAAAAGAGCAAAAGTAAGTGACAAAGTATTGGTAGAAGACTTGTGAAGAAGAAGATGAAGGAAAAGGGGTGAAATACGTATATAATAGCAACCGTCAAACTAAGGAGTGTAATAATGGTAAGCCTGTAATAAAGGCAACTATCAATTCATGAATAGAGAGGATGAAGAAATCTTGAAAATAGGTTGCAAAATTGCATAACCAATCAGAAGATGACACGTGTACAGAGCATTAAATAGAAAAGACAATTGAGGCGTCCGTACTGTCACAACATTGATTATGGAAAAAATTCCCTTTTATGAAGATCCACTTTTCAATTATTTAATTGATAAATAAATGAAAACTAGGGGGACTATCTGTATTGGGAAAAAAATAAATTTATATTGAAGATGACGTGGCATGACACGTAGACTGGTCAAATGGTCAAAACAAGACGATCAGTTAAGAGGCGCGAGCGACAACAGATACGGAGAGAAGAAATTTAAATAGGCACGAGACGCTATTCAAATGATACGAGTCTCGTATCTATTTAACTCATTTAAAGCTAGGAGATCAGAAGGAATTGAAGATATGAATCTGATAATATAAAGGAGTCCAAATTCAGTATTAAATACCAAATACGTTAGCGAATCGGTATTGAATAGGAATGATTGTGTAACGTTTCATTTAATGTCATTTAATGCTCATAATTGCCTCATTAAGACTAAGGCATTACACCTTTTCCTAGAATAATCAACTATAAAAGGAGGAGGTCTCAGCATTTGTAAAGGGGCGGAATATCATTGATATTACACTGAAATACAAATTTATTCACTGCTTTATTATTATTCTCAAAAGTCTCTTATTCTTTTCGTCTCTTGATTATCAGTAACCCGATTTTTATCTTAAGTTCTAGCTTTGGCCGAAATTCTATTTTTTGGTTAAACAGCGAGGGCCATGGAAATTCAACTAAATGGCACGCCTCGATTTCTAAGGATTAAAATATTAATTAAGCGAGGGCCATGCATTTTGAGGTTTTGTTCGGCAAGCCGCACCTCGATTTATTCATAAGGGCTTTATTATTCAAAGTTGTTATAATCGGGTTACATGAAATGCACCCCCGAATTGAGAATTGTATATCGCAACTACGTCACAGGAACCGTACCCGTAATCGTGATAATTTACTAATCTCACATTAATAATCATAAAGTAGACAACGACTATTTCTCTTAATTGTATACAACAATTCAGTACTATATTCACCATTCCTCATTTCTGGCATAAGAGACAAAAGGTAACCTTTTTAATTCCCTAATTCTATATATTAGGTAGATCTTGGTTGAAATTTAGAATTAACAATGAACAAGAGATTCCTAAGGCAAGAAAAAATATTGACGTGAAGAGTATACAAAGCATTCTGCACTATACGCAACTGGTTCAATATTGCAAGAAGCAAATACTTTAGCAACAAAATCTACGAATTTGCAAAGGAATACATTTGAGACTGATCAACGTTGTAGCAGATATCATAAAATCATGAAAACACAAGCTCATCCTAAAATACCAGTGCAGTAGTTACAACCACTAAAAATCAAATTAAACTGATAATTAAAGTGTGAAAAACAAATAGATCAATGAACACAGAAATTCCTACGAGCACGCATACATCGAAACGGATCCGGAACATGGGAACAAGAACTCCTCGCCGGAAAAATAGGAACTTCGACGGACAACCAACCAGATTATGTCGGAATTTGAACGAAAGAATATGAAGCGAACTTGGTGACTAGAACCTCGGTCAAAGCTAACTCGCAGCTATTGTCCCTTCTCGTTCTATGCGTGTGTGTGTATGGCTGCTGGTTCATTTCCCGGTGAGCTCGCCGGGCAGCGTCGAGGTGGTCGCTGGTTAAGGGTGTTGTGGCGACGGAATTTTTAGGGTTCAGATCCTAGGTTCAGTGGGTGGTCGTTGAAGAAGAAGACGTGAAGGGGGGGTCATTTTTTCACTGTTGCAGCTGTCAGCTCCCCCTTCTAGCGTATATCCTAATCCCTTGACCTTTTCCAGATTTTTAAGCCTTACTTTATAGGTAGAGTCTAGGTTTAGGTGTATTTTTGTTATTTTGCCCGTTAGTCTCTAGGTTTTTTTGTGTTACGTCCTTAGGGTCTTTTTATTTATTTTTGTTCCAAAGAAGAGTCTAGAAGGGTCCCTACGCTTAACGGACTAATCTGAGTTGGGCCAAGAATTGGGCTCTAAAACTCTTAAAATTGTAATCCAACGCCTTAATTGACTCCTTTTAAAATAAGATAAAAATGCTATACAATGCCAAAGCTAATCCTAATTAATTAAACTAAACATAAACTATTTTTGTATTTGCGAAATTATATAAAGATAAAAATAAGGTACTATTTTTTTATTTTATTTTTTAAATTTATGAAAAATACATAAACTAGAATATTTTTTATAATTTTTATTTTTCTTGTAATAAAATAAAGTAAAAGAGTAAAAATGAGTTGAAATTGCTATATTAGGCCTAAATTAAATATTTACGAGCTAAAATATAAAAAATCTTGGGGAGGGTCAAAAATAACATGTCAACAATGATGTCATAAAGAAGCTGCTGAGAGATGGAATAATTTTCATTGATTATGTGAAGTCAGAAATTAATTTGGTCAATCCTCTAACTAAACATGTGGGAAGAAAATTAATTCTTCAAACCTCAAAAGAGATGGGGTTAAGGCCGACATGTTGTCAATAGAGATGGTAACCCAACCTATGTGATTGGAGATCTTATGAAGTTGGTTCATATGGTAATAACAAGTCGATATTGGCACCGATGCACTAAAAGAGAGTGCTTGACTGCTACTAATTGAGAGGCTGAGTTATAACTCTTAATGAAATTTATAGTCCTCATGGATGGTGTATTTAAAAGCAGTATACACCTGACAAATTCACATATATGAGAGTGGAATGGGATTCAGATACCACAGTAGAAGTGGGACGAGATAGCCGCTCCTATGAAATTTTAGTCTTGTCTTTAGAGCTCTCATGAATAACGAAGGACGCGCATGGCCTATTTGGTGCAAAACCTTGTTGAACCGCAAAATTGTGAGGGTCAAATCATGATTGATAAAATCTCTGACTTACAACAAGAATTATTGGTTCATAGAAATATTATATTTTACCAGTAATTCTGTAAGTTAAATTTTATTGGTCTAAGTTTGGTTCATAGTCAAGAAGACACCAACCTATTACATTTAGACCATGGGAATCTAGAAATTTTTACTCTTCTATCCATTACTTTTATTTTGTACAAAAACTTGAAATAGTGGGGGACTGTGGTAGTATTTTTATATTTTTATGGACAAGTGGCAATATAAATAATTATATGGCTTGATCTCCTTGATGCTATAGCCAAGTATATAGAGCCCCTACCAAATGTCTCCTTGCATGGAAAGTTTTTGACAAGTAGATGAACACTTGTCATTTTCTTACACAAATCTTAAAACTATAAATACTCACTTCCTATACCATCCGTAAACACACAAACAAATATTTAGTTCTCTCATGATTACTAATTATTAGCAATCATCACTACAAGCCTTGTAATTATCAATTACTCCTAGCCTTTTCATTTAGGGGCCTACCAATGAAAAGAAAAGAATTCACCTTATTAATTGGTCTACTATTTGCCAAACAAAAGCAAATGGGGGACTTGGAATCCATAATGCAAATTTTTAAAACTTATGCACCTTAGCTAGTATAGTATGGAGAATACTCACTAATGCTACCACTCCTTGGGCTACTCTGCTGATCTCTTTCTACGCATCAAGCAATGCTAAAAATAAAAATTCTTTCATTTGAAAAAGCATTAAAAGGGGATGGGATTTATGCTCTAAAGGAATTAGTGTGTCACCTCATGTTCTTTCCAACATGAACATATGGGAAGCCAATTGAATTCCAAAGGTGTGAAGTCTTAGGACTACAGCGGAGGGACCCCTCTCAAAAAAGGATCACTCCATAAAATTAAAGGACATATTTGATGGGGAAAACTGGGCTTTTGATAAAATCTCCCTCAACATTCCTGATGACACTAAGGAAAGCATCAGCAAGGTGAGAATTCATCTAAAGGGTCCAATTAGTGACATTCCATTATGATTACTATCTACAAAAGGTTTTTTGACGACCAAAACTTACTATAACCTAATAGAGCCTCCGAAAAATAACTTAGTAGATTTCAAATAGGTTTGGAACCTGTATTGTCCCAATAAAGTCTAATTCTTCATGTGCCACTGTCTCCATAATAGGATACTCTGTAAACAATATCTAGCAAGAATTGGTTTAAATATCGACCCAAATTGCCCTATATGCAGGAATAATGAGGAGGAATTTATAGCTCACATCTTCTTTAACTGCAAAGCTTCCAAATTTATTTGGGATAATCTCGGGTGTCATCATTAATATAAGGCACAAGGTGACCACTGGCTTATTCAACTGAAATCTTTTAACTACCCAATTAGAAATAATTTTATAAATTGGGATTTCTTCTTTCCATTTGCTATATGGTACATTTGGCTAAATAGGAACAGTAACAACCAAAACAACACGATTATTCCCATAACGGTGATTTTATTATTCAAAAGACAACTGAATACAAACTCCTCACTGAGAAAAGTATGTACACTCCCCAAAAGATTCCCATCAAAATTGCATGGCAAAAGCCACCAAAAGGATGGTTTAAGCTAAATATCGATGTTAGCTTTGACAGTGCTACACAAAAATGTGGTTTAGGAGGAATTTTCAGGAATGCCAATGGACACTGGATTGTGGACTTTGGAGAACCATCCTATGCAAGCGGATCATTAGAAGCAGAGATAAAAGCTCTATTAGAGGGACTCAAAACAGCTCAAGAATGGAGAATGTACCCGCTTATAATAGAGACAGATTCCATGGAGGTTATTCAATCTATCCTACAGGGCAATAGATTATATGACGATATTGTTAATGAATGCAGATGGTTAATGCACCAACAGAAGGAGATGATCCTCCAGAACACATTCAGGCAAGGGAATAGTGTAGCTCATCATATGGCTAGGAAGGTTGCGGATCAAATGGAAGGCAAGAAGACTTTTATTGAAGCTCCAACTTATGTAAAATGTATTGTGGAAAAGGAACTACTAGAACACTGTTTTAGAGAAATTTCTATCTTATGAAGCTTGTAACACTCTAGCAAGCCTAGGTAATCAAAGTGTCCTTAGGGACACCAAATTAGCGTACCTTGTACTAAAGTCTACTTAATTATTAATATATATATTTTCTGTTTGGTAAAAAGAAAAATTATGACATCGATTGTTCTGGTTTTTGTTAGCCCTTGCACTACTAATTATCGCATTACTTATTTTTGAACCAAACAAGCCGTTAGACCTTATGTAATTTCTTCAAACTTATTAACAAAATGTGAATAAGAGCTACTCTTGATAATGAGGTGAATAGCACTGTATATGTATGTATATCTGTTCTGAAACTATTAAGTTGGTAATTATTGGAGATATTGTTATAATTTATAAACATTTTGGATTATGCTCTTTAGGAAGAGCAAAACGTCATATACAGATGGGTAGATGCTGTGTTGACAAATTAACTACGTAATATTCTACTTCCGGATCTTCATGTTGACTACCAATGATTATGAATTGGTCACCGATCTGATCGTAAAACTGTGCTGCATTTATTTCTCTGTACTATTTAACCTAACCAAACGAAGTTTTCCTTCTATTTGGGAATACAATTTACTGTCTAAAGGCAAAGTCTAAAAGTATGCCATATAGCTAGCAATTTGTGTTGTAAATGCCTAGCTCACAATCGATTTGTAGCACCTTCGTGCAAGAAGATAGGTTACAAGAAAACCTCCCCAAACTTGACGAGATTCAATTAATTTCGCAAATAATCATATGGTTAAGTAGTTAACGATGGCCGGGACCTCTCTCGCTGGGTCCAGGATGAGTCCTCGTAAAATATGCGACGTGCCTCGCCGAACGGCGTCGTCTGCTACCGTAGGAAGAAACATCCTGAGGAGACATGTCGTTGCCCATTGAATTTGCTCCGGCACCAGCAGTTGCACCCGCTGGAGTTAGGAACCTGCCATGCACAGCAATAAATTGTTCACCAATTAAGAATAATACAAACACCAGCATGAAACAAGTATTCTTCATTATTTATATGGTTATTATTAACTCCTTTTGTTTTTTCTCTCACCCTCTCAAGTGAAAAAAGGCGTTTTGAAGTATTTTATGCAACTGTTAGAGCTGCTTGATTTGATGTGTATATTTATACTAAGGAATTTGGTTGAAAGAGGGTGGTGACGCGCTTTCTAAGTGGAACTTGTCAAGTGTTTAACTCAAAATGAAAGCGTATGTTCAATTAAAGTGGACATGGTTTTATCGGTTAATTATTGTAGCTATTTTTTACACCAGCTGTAGATCAGTAATCATGTACGCCCACCAAATTTATTTATACCCATTCAAATATGAAGATGGGAAAACACGTTACCGCATTTTTTGCGTGAAGAAAATTGTATACGGTCAAAATCGGGTTTGTCCTTTTTGTGTGACTAATCGAGATCGGGACGTGGCAGGATAAGGTTTGACCCCATGTCATATCGGACTGTGATGAGAAGTTAGATCGCCGAGTTCGTGACCCAGAGACCGATCGAGATCGAGATCAGTCAAGATCGAGATCGAGATCGGTCAAGATCGAGACCGAGCGGGATAGAGATTGAGCCAGATCGAGGGAAGCCTACCGAGGCAAATAACAGAAAGCCAAATTATCCGCGATCGGGCGAGGATCACGGCGAAAATCTCGGCACATATCAAGAAGAGGCCGATTAATTAGCCAGTCATGGGATTTCTTACCTCATATTGAATTGTACTTAGAGTAGGACTCTCCTACTATATAAAGTGAGGTATGATCATTTGTAAAGTCATCGTATTCACGCAATACAAAGCAATATACTACTTTTCTGTTAAGCTCTCAATACTCTGTTACTTTTTTCATATCGTCCAGCAGAATATTCGTTTGGTTCGAGAGCGACCTAGCTCGAGAGCCAAAGCTATACATTTCCTTTGGTTTATTTCTATTTACAGTCAATATCAATTTACGTATCTTTTTATTTTGTGCCAAGTTATATCACGTATTCATAAAACCGCGTATAAATTCAATTGTTATCCGATTTTAGGGTAAACCGTTTGGCATCCACCATGGGGCTAAGGATAATAGTGATTACCTGGTACAAACTTTCATAACACACACTATTTTACACTTGTTCTTTGAAGTATCTTTTATTACAGGATTAAAAAATGTTAAACTCTCAGTCAGTACCTCAACACATTGACAATGATCTCGACTACCACGGCGAAAATGAGAACATTTCACCAGGAAAAGTTGCACCCCCTGCTGGCCTCGATGGAATTCTAGCTATAGATACAATCGACATCAGTTCACATGTAGCCATTAGTGGAAATTTGGCCGTCGATCCCGAAAGCAGCATCCGCGGGGATGCCCGATTAGCTACTCAGAGCGCACGTAGTGGTGAAGATGGCAGGATCACCCTGCGGGTGATCATCGAAATGTTGCAGGCCCAACATGCAGCAATAGCCGAGCTCCAAAATCAGAACCACAAACCAAGCAGGGTCGAACCCGAGCCATCCCAGGAAATCATACACAGGGTCAAATCAACTTCGAAGAGGTCAAACAAGAAGGAATCGGAGACCAACCCTGCTATCATACAGATGCTCAAAGAACTGACAAAGCGAATCGAGACAGGGGAAAAAAAGATCAAGGAAAACGACAAGAAGGTGGAAACCTATAATTTCAGGGTCGGCCAGATCCCGGGGGCGCCACCAATATTGAAAGGACTAGATTCCAAAAAGTTTGTACAAAAACCTTTCCCCCCAAGTGCAGCTCCGATGCTAATCCCCAAGAAGTTTCGTATGCCCGAGATTCCTAAATATAATGGGACGACAGATCCAAACGAACACTTCACCTCCTACACGTGTGCTATCAAAGGAAATGACTTCAAAGATGATGAGATTGAATCTGTCTTGCTGAAGAAATTCGGGGAGACTCTATTGAATAGTGCTATGATATGGTATCATAATTTACCACCTAATTCTATTTACTCATTTGCTATGCTTGCAGATTCTTTCATAAAGGCACACGCCGAGGCTATTAAGGTCGCAACAAGGAAGTCAGACCTTTTTAAGGTAAGGTATAAGGACAAAAAGATTCTCAGAGAATTCGTATCTCGATTCCAAATGGAACGAATGGATTTGCCACCGACCACCGACAATTGGACTGTTCAAGATTTCACAAGGTCTCAACGTTCGAAGTTTAGTGGCTTCACAACAGTTGAAGCAAAATTTGATCGAATACCTAGTTATCACTTAGGCCGATGTGCACAATCGATACTAGTCAAAGATCAGGGTCGAGGATGATCAACTGGGGGCTCCTTCTGGGTTCGTTTATCCTACCAGGCCCGTAGATAGAATCAAGAGGGATATCGACCGAGAACCAAGGTCGAATAGAGATTGATATCAACCGTATAATGGAGATCGTAGAGGCATCAGATCTGGGTAAAATTCTGCATAGAATGAGAGGAGAAATGATCGAGGTCAAAGTTCACAAGGACTTATGAGTAAAAATGGATTCGATAGATCTATCGGTCCCAAAGAAGAACCACGATTGTCAGAGTACAACTTTAATGTGGACGCAGCTGCCATCGTATCGGCCATTGGACGCATCAAAGATACCAAGTGGCCTCGATCTTTACAAACTGATCTGGCACAAAGGGATCCCAACCAAATATGCAAATACCATGGCACATGTGGCTACAGGACGGAGGATTGTTGGAAACTAAGGGAGAAAGTAGCTCGTTTGTTCAATGATAGTCATCTTCGAGAATTTCTAAGTGACCAAGCCAAGAACCACTTCAGAAACAGATATTAAAACAAACAAAATGGACAAGACAAACCCCAGCATGGCACCCATATGATCATCAGAGGGGTCGATATTCCCCAGGGTCCGATGATGAAATGCACCAAGGTACCAATCACAAGAGAAAAACAGACTTGGGATTACTTACCATAAGGGACTCTTTCAAAGACGGGGACGCGGAAGGAATCATGCAACCTCATAATGACGCACAAGTAATATATGTACTTATGAATAAAACTATAGTTAAACGTGTGCTAATTTATCTAGGTAGATCGGCTAACATCATACGATTGAGGGTCGTAGAACAACTCAGCCTGCAAGACCAGATCGTACCAGCGGCCCGAGTACTGAATGGATTCAACATGGGTTGCGAAACTACTAAGGGAGAAATAACATTGTCGGTAAACATTGTCGGTACTATCCAAGAAACCAAGTTCTACATAATTAAGGGGGACATACGATACAACGCCCTGGTTGGGAGACCATAGATCCATAACATGAGGGTTATACCTCGACCCTCCACCAGGTATTAAAATTTCCAACACCGAAGAAGATAAATACGGTCTATGGGGAACAACCCGTTAAAGGAGATGTTTGCAGTCAATGAAGGAATTTCGATATCAATACTCTCATCGACAAAGGACTCAGATTTAAAAGCAAAACAGGGATCCAAATAGCAATTATCGGTGCTAGCTTCGACCTAATCGGACGAGCAAGGGATTGACGAAGATGATGACTTTAGGGTTCCTCGATCTTTTATCACCCTTGATAATTCTGACACTACCAAGTCAATGGTCGAAGAATTGGAGCAGGTCGTGCTGATCGAACATCTATTCGATCGGAAGGTATACCTGGGTACGGGATTAACTCCCGAGCTTAGGGAAAAACTTATTCAAATTATTATAGCTAATATGGATTGTTTTACTTGGTCCCATCTCGATATGACAAGAATCCCCTAGGAGACTACCCATAAACTAAGCTTTGACCCAAAGTTCTGCCTAGTGAAACAAAAGGGAGACCCCGGTCCGAGATCAAATATGCCTTCATCAAGGACGAAGTAACTAAGCTCCTTAAAATAGGGTCCATCCGGGAGGTCAAATACCTAGAATGGTTAGCGAACGTAGTCGTGGTTCCTAAGAAAGGGAACAAACTAAGAATGTGTGTAGATTATAAAGACCTAAATAAAGCATGCCCCAAAGATTCTTTCCCTTTGCCTAACATCGACCGCATGATCGACGCCATGGCCGGTCATGAGACTCTAAGTTTTCTCGATGCCTTCCGGGTACAACCAAAAATGGATGAACTCGAGCAACTAAGAAAAACTTTTTTCATCACTAACTATAGAACGTGTTGCTATAATGTAATGCCATTCGAATTTAAAAAATGTCGCTGTTAATTACCAACGACTAGTAAACCAAATGTTCGAAGAACAAATAGGAAAAACCATGGAAGTTTACATTGATGATATGCTAGTTAATTCCCTATGAGCGGAGGACCATCCAAAGCATTTGTAGGAAACCTTCAGTATATTGAAGAAACACAACATGAAGCTGAATCCAGAAAAATGTGCATTCGGGGTCGAGTCCGGCAAGTTTCTCGGGTTCATGGTGTCCAATCGAGGCATCGATATCAACCCCAATAAGATAAAAGCTATCAAGGATATCACGGTAGTGGATAGTGTGAAGTTTGTACAAAGGCTAACCGGACGCATTGCAGCCCTGGGTCGATTCATCTCGAGGTCGTCCGATAGAAGTCATAGATTCTTCTCGTTGCTGAAGATGAAGAAGAAAAACTTCACATGGACCCCAAAATGTCAACGAGCTTCAGAGGAACTTAAGTGATACTTATCAATCCCACCATTGCTTCACACACTGACGGACGAACGACTGTACTTGTGCTAGCAGTATCGGAAGTAGCGGTTAGTGGAGCCCTATTCCGAGAAGAAAAAGGTATGTAATTTCCGATTTATTATGTCAGTAGGACCTTAGGTGTGGCTGAAACTAGATACCCTCACTTAGAAAAATTGGCACTTGCCTTGCTAAGTGCCTCTATGAAGCTGAAACCATATTTTTGATGTCGTCCTCTATGTGTTGTGACAACCTACCCTTTAGAGTCTGTTTGGAAAGTCGCCCTGTAATTGGAATTGCTGTAATTACAAGGATAGTAATTACACAGTCTAGTAATTACTCAGTTGTGTAATTACGATGACCTGTTTGTTTGTCATAGTGTAATTACAGTATAATTACTAGTTTACTGTTTGGTTTCACAAGTGTAAGTACACAGTTAAATTAAATTATAAATTAAGTAATTATCAAAAATTAAAAGTTAATATAATAAATATATGCCTATAAATGTTTATAAGTATAAATAATATTATATTTGGTATTTAAGATGTATATTTTTCGTGAATATACATTAATAAGTAATCATATATTTATAACTAATATTGTAAAAATAATTTATCTATATATTTTGAATTAATAATATTTCGTTTAGATACGTACAAAAATTTAAAATATACATTTTTTTGTAAGAACGTCATAGAATTTATATTTGATAAAATAGATTAATATTTATAAATATAATGTCATAACATTATTCAAATGTTTGACAAAACTGATCTGTCAATTCTAACTAAAAAATGAACAACATGCGACGTGAGCCAATACTACTAAAACAAGTAAATTAGAACCATGAATGTAACACAATTTCAAAATTCAAAAAAAAAAAAAAATTATTTAGCATATGTCAAATTTTTGCATAATAATAGTAAATTCCACTATAATTTTAGATTAGGAAACATAATAAGTTTATAACCACATTCAACAATGAAATTCCACTTTAATCATATCACTCATTATATGATAAGTTTGTAAATGACTCATTATTTATAATATTAGGAGGTGTAGTTCAAAAAATAGACCGTATTGAGCGCTAGTATGCATGCTTCATACTCTTCCATGTCGTTGGTGTAGGGAAATTTGAGTTTCGCAGATACCGGATAACGTTAGCCAGTTTCTGACACCAAGACGGCTCCAATACTGACTCCCTTGAAATTTGTCGTTCTATCGAAGAACATTCTCCGACCTTCCAAGGACTCAGCAATATCTTCTCTTATGAATAGCACCTCTTTGTTAGGAAAATACATTTTCAGGGGTTCGTATTTTCGTTCCACAGGGTTCTTAGCAAGATGATCTGCTAATGCCTGTCCCTTGACTGCTTTCTGAGTCATATAAACAATGTCGAACTCGCTCAATGGCATTTTCCACTTAGCCAGCTTGCCAATGGGCATGGGTTTCGGAAAGATATATTTCAAGGGATCCATCCTTGATATGAGGTATGTTGTGTAGGCACATAAGTAATGCCTTAACTTCTGAGCTATCCAGGTCAGAGCGCAACAGGTACGTTCCAATAGAGAGTATCGCGCTTCATATGGAGTAAACTTCTTCCTCAGGTAATAGATAGCTTGTTCCTTTCTCCTTGTCTCGTCGTGCTGCCCAAGAACGTAGCCAAAAGCTCCATCTAACACTGCAAAGTAGCGTAGCAAAGGTATACTTGGCTCCGGTAGGACCAAGACTGGTGGTGTTGATAAGTACCTCTTGATCTTGTCGAAAGCCTTTTGACAATCTTCGGTCCAACTAGTTGCAACATCTTTCTTCAACATCTTGAAAATTGGCTCACATATAATTGTGGACTGTGCTATGAACCGGCTGATGTAGTTTAGTTGTCCTAGAAAACTCATTACATATTTCTTACTCTTCACCGGCGATAGCTCCTGGATGGCTTTGACTTTTGATGGATCCAATTCTATCCCTCAGCGGCTGATAATGAACCTAAGTAACTTTCCGGCATGAACCACGAATGCACATTTTGTGGGGTTTAGTTGCAAGTTATATTTCTGCAGTCTGTTGAAAAACTTCCTCAAATCGGATATATGATATGTGGCTTTCTTGGATTTGATGATGACATCGTGCACATATACCTCAATCTCCTTATGTACCATGTCACGGAAAATGGTTGTCATAGCCCTCATGTGGGTGTCCCCAACATTCTTTAGACTGAATGGCATCATTATAACAGTATACTCCCCATGGTGTCATGAAAATTGTTTTCTTAGCATCCTCTTCGTCCATCCAAATCTGATGGTAACCAGTAAAACAATCCATAAACGACTCGAGTTCATGTTTCGCATAATTATCGATTAGGATGTGTATGTTTGGAAGTGGGAAATCATTCTTTGGGCTGGCCCTGTTGAGACCCCGATAATCAACACATACCCTGACCTTCCCATCCTTATTTTGAGCTGGCACGATATTAGCTAGCCAAGTTGGGTATTCAACCATCCTAAGGACTTTGGCCTTAATTTTCTTAGTAACATCCTCCTTGATTTTCATACTCATGTCAGGTTTGAATTTCCTGAGTTTCTGCTTTACTGGTGGACACGTTGGGTTTGTGGGCAACTTGTGAGCCATAATAGATGTACTTAACCCGGTCATATCATCGTATGACCATGCAAAGATGTCCTCATACCCTTTCAAGAACTGTGTGTACTCTTTTTTTTTCTAATGGCGACAAGTGGATGTTGATGCGGGTTTCCTTGACAGTTTCAGAGTCTACCAAGTTGATTATTTCTATTTCGTCCAGATTGGACTTAGGCTTGTTCTCAAAGTCTTTCACTTCTCTGACAATTTCCTGGGGTATGACATCTTCTTCTTCCGAATCACTATCATTTTGTTGCATCGTCTCATTACATGTCACAGTTGTTGGTTCATCGAGACAGGAAATGGTAATGCTGTAAGATAAAAATATGAGATAAAAATGGTAATAATAAATATTGATTCATTGAAGCATAAAAGCAATTTTCAATAATTTAAACAACGTTTTCGGAACATTGGAAATATTATTAAAAACAAAATGCCAAAAAGGGAAATCATTTTTCTTAGAAAATAAACAATGATGTTCAGCCTTGGTACCCCGAGACTCATCGGGCCCTGGATGGTCTGACAGTTCAATTCTTAAGGAATGATCCTTTCTCCACATCCCGGATGGTAGGGCCTTCCTCCTCCTCCTCCTTAACAATTACACAACAGTCGATGTTTTCATCCTCCAAGAACAGGTTCCTTAGGGCTGCCAGGGCTGCTTCCTCTTTTGATCCCCATATAATGTTAGCCTGTTGGAAGGTCTGACTCAAGTGCGGTATAGACTGCTCCAATGTATAGTACGGACCATGCCATGGTGGTGACCAATTCTGTACTCTTGCCAAGTGTATCGGTATCCCATGCCAAAAGTAGTGCCATGACGCTTTGGCTGTATTGGCTTGAAAATGCCCTAAATATTTTTGCCAAGACCTTTGCCAGGCTCATAACCTCTCCAGTTCATCATGCTTGCTATCTTTCTATCCTACCACTTATCTTTGTCGATTGCCTTTAGAGGGCAGTGGGATCAGTTTTTATCTTCGGCCGAGTTTGCTTACAAAAATAGTTATCAGTCCAGCATCAAGTTGGCTCCATTTGAGGCCTTATATGGTCGGTGATATCGATCTCCTATCGGGTGGTTTGATCCTGGTGAGGCTAAGTTGTATGGTACAGATATGGTGAAAGATGCCTTGGAAAAGGTAAAGTTGATTCAGGAAAGATTTCACATAGCTCAGTCCAGACAGAAGAGTTATGTGGATCAAAAGGCATGAGATGTATCATTCATGGTCGGCGAGAAGGTTCGCTTGAAAGTTTTGCCGATGAAGGGTATCATGAGATTCGGGAAGAAGGGAAAGTTGAGACCAAGGTTTGTAGGCTCATTTGAGGTGTTAAGGTGAGTTGGTGGTTCATCCAGTTTTTCACGTGTCTATGCTTCAGACGTATCATGCTGACTTGTCATGTGTTAGACTTCAGTACTATTCAGCTAGATGAGAGCTTGGGTTGTGAGGAGGAGCCAGTTGCCAGTGTTGATAGACACGATTACCAGTTGAGATCCAAGAGGATTTCTGTGGTAAAGGTCAAGTGGAGGGGCCAACCAGTCGAGGAGGTGACCTGGGAGTCCGATGAGGACATGTGGAGCAGATATCAATGCTTATTTAGGACTTCAGGTATGAATCGAAACTCATTGGAGGACGAACATTTGTTTAAGAGGTGGAGAATGTAACGACCCGACTGGTCATTTTGCTTTCTAGAGCCCTATTCCTCTAAATAAGACTTCCTGTACTTGCTTTTACTGATTTATGACTTGGGGGGATGGTTGGTTCGGGATTTGGAAGAGTTTGGGTTGAAATCGGAACACTTAGTTCCTTAAGGTTGGCTTAAGAGGCCAAGTTTGACTTTGGTCAATGTTTTGAGTAAACGACCTCGAAATTAGGATTTGAAGGTTCCAACAGGTTCGTATGATGATTTTAGACTTGGGTGTATGTCCGGATCGGGTTTTGGATGAGCCAGGAGCATTTTGGCGCCTAATAGTGAAAGTTGATTCCTTAAGGATTTTGAAGTTATTTAAATTTGATTTGGAGCGGGTTTTGTGATATCGAGGTCCGAACGGGATTCCAAGATTGGGAATAGTTTTATAATGTCATTTAAGACTTGCATGCAAAACTTGGTGTCAATCCAAGTAGTATAAGTGTATTTTGTCACATTGGAAGTAGATTGAAGAACTTAAAATTCAAAAGTTCGAATCAATTGGTTTTAGGGTGTGATTCCTAGTTTTAATGTTATTCCCGGTGTTTCGAGAGTTCGAGCGAGTCCGTTTTATCAGTCCAAAATTGTCGGTATGTTTGGGCAGGGCCCTCGGGGCCCCGAGCGTCAATCGGATGAGGCTCGAGCTTAGTTGAAAATGTGAGAAGGAGATGAAGCTCCAAGCTTCAGTCATAACCGCACCTGCGGTTGGCCAGCTGCAGGTGCGAGACCATAGAAACGGCTGAGCCATGGCAGATGCGGCCATGGGTGGCCATCCCAGGAACCAAAGAAGTGACCCTCTAACCACAGAAGCGGAACTGCAGGAGCGGTTGGCCTTCCGCAGAAATGGCCGAGCAGGCCCAGGCCAGGACCGTAGAAGCATCCCATTTTCCACAGATGCGGTCGGCGCATGTGCGGCCCAGGACGATATATGCGGAAATTGCTGAAGGCAGTGGCCTTCATTAAATAACGGGAGTTTGTCATTTTGACACATTTTTACTCCATTCTTGGGCGATTTGGGAGGTTCAAAGGGGGAGATTTCAACCTAGCTTTGGGAGGTAAATTATTTCTACTTAATGTGAGTTTAATACATAGTCTATGGGTAGATTATAACATATAAATTAGTGGAAATTATGAGTTTAGAGTAAAACCTAAGGTTTTGACAAAAATGAGATTTAACCACAAAATTTGTTATGAAATGTAGTAGAAATCATATATTCTTGATCCTTAGGTTATGGGTAACAACTTTCTTCAAACATTTCTGGAATCCGGGCACATGGGCCCGAGGATGAATTTTAGGAACCTTGCATTTAGGGTTGGAAAATTAGTTTAATAGTTAGAATATGAACTCTTGAGCATGTATTGACTAGTTCTTACCTCATTTGAATAGTTTTGGATCGTTCGGCTCCGATTTGAGGGTTTGAGCGCATTCTTGAATTTGGAAGTAAGCTTTGGAGCAGGGTGAGTCACCTTTCTAACCTCGTAAGAGGGAATTAACCCCTTAGGTGAATTAAATAAATGTATGTGACTATCTGTGGGGGCTACGTACGTACGTGGTGACGAGAGTCCGTACATAGCTACTGTTATGCTAATTGTCCGGGTAATTTAGGACCTGTATCATGCTATACTTGCAAATGCTTGCGTATTTTCTTGCTACTAAGATCACTTAGTTCATGCTAGAAATGTCACGACCCAAAATACACTAAGGGTCATGGTGGCGCTGGATACCGCTGTCAGGCCAGCCAATTAGATTGCCGATTTAAAAATCCTTTTTAAATACATAAAATTCCAAAATTTTCCTTCCATACCACAAATAAAGAGGTTTTGCTTCAATTCAAATTAACAATAACAATTAAATTAAACTTTTCGAAAACCATCCCAGAACTCGGTGTCACAAGTGCATGAGCGACTACTGATAATGAAATGAAATACAATCCCTGTCCGGAATACAATGGACAGGAAATAAATGATCAAAATACAGAAAGGAACTATACTAGCTGCAGGTCGCCTCGCAATTTGCAGCTCACCTAGTCCCTGAATCGTCCGTGCTGCTGCGCCCAGTAGGCCGCTAATATATCAAGAACCTGTGCAACAAAAATGTACAGAAGTGTAGTATGATTATGTAATCAACGTGTACTCAGTGAGTGTCCCGCCTAATCCCGAAGGGATAGAGATGAGATGGTCAACTTTGACACACTCTAATGGTCCAATGATCATTTATCTCATTTCACATATTAATCCGTGGATTTATTCTTTATGGACATGGTTCTAATCAAATAGAGGAAACAAATAAACATATAGTTCTTTCATAGGAAAATTTTCCAAATTTCTCTTTAAAACAAAATCCAAATATATTTAAGCCACAAAAGGGCAACAATAACTCAATCGAGTTCAGGCAGCAACACAGGCATGCGCAAATCATACCGAGGCGACTGCCCGATCCAACAGATATAAATGTGCACTTGCCGAGGGTTGACGGTGCGCCTATAGATGCATCTATTAATCTACCGAGGCGTTCGGCCCGTTCCAAAATAAACACACCAGACAGATAAATGGTCAGGAAGTCAACGTGGAGCAAATATCCAGGAAGAAGTCAATTCTCTTTTATTAATTTGAGAAAACGAAGCT
>MU737391.1:200756-225400 GCA_026770625.1 Nicotiana glauca | reverse complement strand
AGTTATGGAGCAAGAAAACACAATCTACAACCACCAAATCTCCATATATACTAGTTAGAATAGAAATGATAATAAAATACTGAAAAATGGAATAAAAGTATAAGTAGCAAAAAAGATTTCTAGTACCATATGATACCAATATGGTATACATGTATACCAACATAGTATATGATTGCCCTAGAATATTGCTACAACTATCTGTGACTATACTACTGTACCAAAACATTAAAGGATGTAATAAAAGTATGAGAAAATTACATGCTTGCATTGCAAGCTAAATATTCGCAAAGCAACTTGCCCTATACTAACAGGGTATATAGTTGTAACAATTGCCTATAGTTATAAAAACTATTACATAATACACATAATCTAAGTCCATAGGCAAAAAAAATCCCAGCACTACAAATCATGTTCATATAAATAATTCCATAATAGAATTAACTTCAAAATGTAGATAAAACAACAAAAAATGTTCAAATTATCATATGATACCAATATGGCATATAACTATACCAACACGGTATATAGTTTTACTGGTAAAATTCCGGCAACTATATGACTATCCTACAATTACATAACACACATGCATAAACAGAAAAATAAAAAAATAGTGTACCATATATTAATTTAATGAAGTATTTCAAGATATTGTACTATATTGCTAGTATTAAAAGAAAATCAAATAGTGTACCAATTAAATGTAGCTAATATAATAAAAAATGGATTCAACTAACATATGATACCAATATAGTATATAGCTATACTAATAGGGTATATAGTTGTACGGGGTCGTTCCAACAACTGCATGTAATTATAAAAACTATTACATAATACACAAAATTTATGTCCATAGGTACAAGAAAATCCAACACAACAAAATATGATCATATAAATCATTTCAGAATAGAATTCATTTTAAAATGTAGCTAAAACAACCAAAATATATTTCAACTACCATATGATACCGATATGACATATAATTATACCAATAGGGTATACAGTTCTACTAATTAATTCCAGGCAACGATATATGACTATACTACTATTATATAATACACATGCATAAAGAGAAAAATAAAAAAATAGTGTACCACATATTGATATAATAATATATTTTAAGATATTGTACTATAATACTACTATATAAAACAAACGCATAAAGAAATAATCAAAATGATTACATAATACATATGCATCAAGGAGAATTTAAAAAATTTAAGATATTGTATTATTCTACTATTACTAAAGAAAAATCAAACAGTATGCCAATTAGATATAGCTAATACGACCCAAAAAATATTCCAACTAACATATGATAGCAATATAGTATATAGCTATACCAACAGATTATACAGTTGTACGCAAAGAGTTTAAAAAAGATTTTTTTTAATTCAATTATTAAATTGAAATATTATCAGTTGTCACATAATCTAATTAACTCAATTTTGTGTGTCACCGATTATACTAAAATGTAGATATGTTATAATAATATGCTATATACCATTTCATTTTGAAATGGAGAATAAATTAATAAAAAATATTCAATGGACACGTACATCCTATCATAAAATGAGAAAGATAGAAGAAAAACCTTTATTTATATTTGAGAAGAAAATAAAAGAGAAAATTAGTTGGGGCAATTAATGGGGTTTCACGTGATCCGGGATTAGAAAGGAAAGGAATAAGGATTTTGAAAAAAGGTAGTTGGGTAAATACTTTAGATTGCATAGGTACACATTGTAAGACAAACTAGAATGGGCAGTAACGGGTAATTAAAATTGCCTGAATAGGCATTTATAGTAGATTTCCCTTAAAACAAAGGTGTTAAAAGAGGAAAAATTTGGCAAATAGCCACTTTTAACACCGACAATAAAACTAATTAACATTTAGCGCTCCTTCGACACAGTAACATATTTGAAGTTGCAGACATTTATCTGGTGTTCGGTGCATCCCGATCACAAGCTTGACTGGCCATCGCATAGCGTTGCTCACAGGTGTTCTTTGCGATCACATTGTCGCATAGTGTTGCTGACATGTGTTCTTTGCAATCACATCGAGTGTTGTGAGCTGGGGATTCAAGGTTGTGTGCTCTTTATGATCACCAAGAACTCATAATACCCATAATGAGGCCATCTTAGGAATATTTGAAGCCCTGATCTTTAACTGATGGTACCCGATCTCGAGTAAATCTTCGAGAATAACTTAGCACCCTGAAGCTGATCAAATAAATCATCAATACGCGGTAGTGTATACTTGTTCTTAATGCTAACCTTGTTTAATTGCCTATAGTCAATGCATATCCTCATAGAACTATCTTTCTTCTTAACAAATAGTACCAGTGCACCCCAAGATGACACACTAGGCCTGATGAAACCCTTATCAAGCAGTTCCTGTAACTGTAACTTCAATTCTTTCAACTCTGTTGGTGCCATGCGATATGGTGGAATAGAGATGGGTTGAGTGCCCATCACCAAATCAATATCCCTGCTAGGTGGCATTGCCTGGTAGTTCTGTAGGAAACACATCTGAGAACTCCCTCACTACTGGAACTGACTCAACAATAAAAATGTCAGCACTAACATCTCTCACAAAGGCCAAATACACCAAACATCCCTTCTCAACAATCCGTTGAGCCTTCAACAATGAATCACTCTACTAAAAGTGTGACCAAGAGAACCTCTCCACTCCAGCCTTGGCAACCCTAGCATAGCCAATGTCACGGTCTTAGTGTGACAGTCAAGAATATCGTGGTATTGAAATAACCAATCCACACCCAGAATTACCTCAAAATCAACAATACTGAGCAATAAAAGATCAACTCTAGTCTCATAACCCCCAATGGTAACCACACAAGATTGGTATACACGATCCACTATAATAGAATTACCTACCAGTGGAGATATATAAACATGAATATCAAGAGAATAATGTGGCATATCCAAATAATGAGCAAAATATGATGACATGTAAGAATAAGTGGAACTAGGATCAAATAATACTGAAGCATCCATGTGGCACACTTAAATAATATATGTGATCACGGTGTAGGAAGCAACTTCCTCTGGCCTAGCTGGACATGCATAGCAATGGACCAATCCGCCACCTGACTGACCTCCCCCTCTAGGGCGACCTCAAACCGACTGAGCCCCACCCTTAGCTGGTTGTGCGGGTGGTATAGCTACTGGTGCTAAAACCATAGGCTGCATGCTCTATTGTGAGACTCTACTCAGAAGTCTTGGGCAATCTATCTTGAGATGATTCAAGGCTTCACACTTGAAACAACCTTTCCTCTGACGAGGCTAATGACCTTGATAACCCGAATAACTACCTGTGGAACCCTGTGTAGATGGAGCACGGTAAGAACTCTATACCGGCAGAAAACTGAATGATGACTGAATTGGGCGAGCATTGTATGAAATGTGGCTAACAGATGAACCATGAGGAATCAGAAGAGCTGATTGAGTGGGCCTAAAAAGATGGCCTCTACTATGATGTCACTGGACTCCAGACAAGGCACCACCAAAACCAACCAAACATGGGGCCTCTTGGCCTCCTTCTCCTCTCGCTCAAGATTGCGAACATGCTCCAAATTCCTAGCAATCTCAACCACCTAGTCGAATCTAGCATATGTCTCGGCATTTGGTGTCAAACCATATCATAGACTATAGTTGAGGCTATCAATGAAGCTCCTGATCCTTTTCCTTTAAGTAGGGACCAAAAATACTACATAATGTACCAACTCCGAAAATCTCATCTCGTATTGGGTCACAATCATGCTCTCCTGGAATAGATGCTCAAACTCCCTATGTAGATCCTCTCTCCGAGTCTGTGGGACAAACTTTTCTAAGAAAAATCCTTTACTAGTTATTTCTCGAATATCATAAATGTGCTTAACGCCCATGGAAACTGCTTTTTCAATGATATCGAAGCACTTTTGCCTCACATAGTGGTTTATGATATCAGAAATAGTGGTATATTCACATCTCATCAGGAGAGAACTGAGAATTGATGTCATGTAAATGGTGTTGCTCCAAGTGGTCCGCCTGACTCACCAGTCTGCCAACACCTCTAGGTTGCCCCCGTTAGCTGAAATGTAGTAAAGTAAACACCATTCGAGTCCACAAGACCCTGTGTGAAGAATCCGATGACACTAATCAAGAAACTCTAAGCATCATTTGACTCTCCTCCGCTGAACTGGGGAGTAAGATGCCTCTAAAATCTCTCTAACCTTTTCTTCTCCTCATTCATCAAAGAAGATCCAACCTCAGCCCGATCAGCAACCACTGGTTGAACATGCAAAACCCTTGGTGTCTTATAACATGGGCTAGCTGCTCCGATGTACAGGTGGCGGGAGTCTGTTCTCTTCCCAAGGCCAGAGAGGTACCTTGTAGAACTCGTGTTATACCCGCCTAAGGCAAGTTCGTGTACTTACTGCCAGAGTCTCCTAAAGACCAGGTACAGCAATAGGTACCGCCGGTGTTTGATCTAGTCCCACCGGCTCAAAAATATTTGAAACGTGCTCCTCCATTGGAGCAGCCGGTGGCTCCATAGGTGCTGCTCTAGTTGTACTTCTAACCCAACCTCGGCCCCGACCTCTCGAAACCCTCTCTGGAGGCGTTGGTACCTGCTCGTCTGAACTAGTTGAACGTGTCATCATCATTTGTGAGAGAATAAAGTGTAAGGGTCAAACTTTGGAATTAACAAATCTGCACGACAAGAATGCAAGAAAGTGATGTTTTCTTTAAAGTTCGGTAGCCTCTCTTAGATAAGTACAGACATATCCATTCCGATCTGCAAGACGCATCTAAACTTGCTCATGAGTCGTAGAACCTATAAACCTAGGTCTTTGATACCAACTTGTCACAATCCAAGACTACCAACCACTTATAATAGCTCCCAACTCACTTTCTAGGCAAGTCAAACATAACAAAAGCGAAACATAATAGCATAATTAATGAAAATAATATAAATCCAAAGCCAACTGTCATAAATAACTTCTTCAATGCATAAAATCCCCCAGAACTGGTAATATAGAGTCATGAGCTCTAAAATATAAGTATAAGTATGGATATACAAAGTGAAAATATTGTCTGGATAATGACAATGACAACTGAAATGGAAACAGACGCCAAAGATTCCAGTCGAAATTTAGCTCTACCTCGTCTCTCGACAACTCATAGAAATAACCACAGCAGCTCTTGGCTCGGACCAACAACTAGATTTGCACAACTAAGTGCAAACTATAGCATGAGTACAGCTGACCCCGTGTACTCAACAAGTATCAAAACTAATCTCGACGAGGTGATATATGCAAGAATTATCAATGATATTCTCTAATAACCCGCTCAGCTCATACACTTCTCAAGTTAGAAATAGTAATATCATAAAATCATGAAATCACAGATAAAGTCACCTTGATGTACAAGAGATAGTATGCTAAACTCTATATTAGTTAACAATCCAGCATATATAGAAGATATGCTCATAAAACAAAAATACATCCAAGGAAAAATTGCAAGTATTGAAGAAATGCAATAACCAAACCAAACACTTATCAGCTTTCCTCCTACCGCGTACACTTATCAAGAGTGAAACATGACAGGGTGACCCTATGGGAAGGGTCCTTATTCACACGCTGCACGAACAACTCACGTGCCATATATATCAACCTCACGGATAACTCACATGCTATCATATCTCAACCGCACAGACAACTCACATGCTGCCATATCTCATCTGCACGGACAACTCACGTGCTATCATAACTCAGCCACACCGACAACTCACGTGCTATCATAACTCAATCGCACGGACAACTCATGTGCTACTAGTCCAATTCATATCACACAGAAAGCAGATATACAAGAATACATGTACATGAACAATGGATATCAAATTTCATGCTCATTGCTGGTATAAGCAAGGTGTATGCATGTGCGAGGTGTGATACCATAACTTAAATTAGGCAATTACATTATGAAAGCAGCAATTATCATGTTCAATCAGGAATTAACCTATATGTAACCTCAAACATGGTCCAAATAGCTCACCAAGGCATACAAACAAAACAAAACCTAACAGCATGAAGCTTAGCAATTAATTCAAGGAATATTATAGCCTAAGCACTGCCCTGAACATGAATAATACCTTGTTATACGCACATGGCCTCAAACCCTCACATATGCGCACCCATAGCACATAGCCATCTCTAATAACTCAGGCAACTAGTGCCTCAACCAAGTCTAGGCAAGATAATTACCTCAAGCAAGCCAAATCAATACTCTAGAAATTCCTTCCCATATGATCCACCTTCAAAAGGCTTGAATTTAGCCAAAACAACTCAATAATGTCAAATAAGGCGGTAGGAAACAACCCCAAATAATAAAGCTTTTATATTTAACAAATATACAAAGGCAACCCAAAAAGTCAACCCGGACCCGCACCCTGAAACCCAACAAAAGTCACAAATTCCAGATAACTATTCGAATACAAGTCGAATCATATAAGTTTCATCCGATTCCGACTCCGCAACGGGGTTCAAATTCTCATTTTTTATTTGAGAAAAGTTTTTCAAAATCCCAAATTTTCTTCACTTAGATTCATCATTCAAATGCAAAAATTCGCGATTGCAGGACCTACTTCACGATCGTAAAGGTCAAGCCCTTGCCTAGCTTCTTCCCCTTCTGCGCAAATGCGAATCCACTCACGCGAATGTGATGCTTACCTTAGCTGAGCCTACGTGAACGTGGTAGAATACAAACGCGATGGCCAAATGCATGCCATCCCCCAACCGACCTTCCTCCACGCGAACGCAACATCTACATGCTTCACAAACAAGATTTTCCCACCGCGAACATGAAAAGCAAACATCACCTGCCACCAAAACACTCTTAACGATCGCAATACGCTATCTGCGATGGTGAAGAACACCAGAAACCAGTTGATCCAAAACAAGGGAAAATAATCCGAAACACACCCGAGGCCCCCATGATCCCGTCCAATCAAACCAACAAATCCTAAAATATAACACGGACCTACTTGAAGCCTCAAAATAGACAAAATAACATCAAAACCATAAATCGCACCTTAGTTCAAACTTAATGAACTTATCCAAATTTCCAAATTCAAAACTTAGACCGAACATACCTAAACAACTTGGAATGACCTCAAATTTTACATACAAGTCCCAAATGAAGAAACGAGCCAATTCCAACTTTCGAAGCAAAAATCCGAATCAGATAACATCAAAGTCAACTCCCAGTCAAACCTATGAACCTTCCAAAACTTCAAGTTTTCAACTTTCGCCAATTCAAGCAAAAACAACCCAGGAACCTCCAAATCCAAATTTGGACATATGCCTAAGTCCAAATTTCCAACCTATTGGGATCATCAAAATATCATTATGGGGTCATCCACGCTAAAGTCAAACCTCGGTCAACTCTTATAACTTAAGTTTCTAACCAAGGAACTAAGTGTTCCAATTCACTCGAAAAACTTTTTCAAACCCAAACCAACTATTCCCGCAAGTCACATAGCAAAAAATACACATACGGGCAACATCAAATAGGGAGAACGAGACTAAAATATACAAAACGACCGGCTGGATCGTTATAAGTTGCGATCATAATACATGATCATTTACAGTATAAAAAGTTGATTTAGGGAAATATCACTTTATTCCACCATTTTTGAATATTGGGATACATTATTTCGGTTATAATTTGTGTCTAAGTGTTCTAAATACTAATTTTACTTTATAGCATAACTACCCATTGATTTCAACACTTATAACATTCAACCTAAAGGTAAAATTTAAACATTTTTAGACTTAGACCTAGAATAACTTAAATTAAGATTTGGAGACCTATATGGAATTAAAATGTACTTAGATTTGGACTCATGTGGTTATGGGTAACTTGAATTTAACTTTGGTTCTAGGTTTGACTATAAAGTCCTAAAGTTCACTTGGTTGACCGTGAGTTTGACCAAGACTTTAAACTATATAATTGAGTCAAAATAATATTGTTTGGCATTGTTGAATGAATTTTTGCATAGATTTGGAGTGTTTAGTTCAGAGTGAGGAAAAGCGGTTGTTGAAGGATTGGGCTTGCTCGCACTGAGGTAAGTTAATAATTTGAGCTCAATGAGAGAATTTTTTTTAAATTGACACTATTTTACATATATTATGTATATGGGTAACCATATACATAAGGTAATGAGTATATATGTGAATGCTGAAGTTTTGTGTGTGTGTGTATATATACATATATATATATATATATATATATATATATATATATATAGGATTCAACATAACGGAAATTCTGAAATATGTTAAAAGGTATAAAGTCATCACATAATATTTTAGGGTACATGTAAGTCATGTATTATATAACCTCTATTGGTCTACTAAATCCGTAAAATTCTTGGCAAGGGTTCAAGTTATTTTATAGAAAAGGGGCGAGGCATCCGTTAAAATCTACTTAAAATTAATTCCTTATGACTTAGTCTAAAATTTATAGAGATTATTATTTCAAATTAATTACTAAAATTTAAGTACTAAAGTCTAAGGTTTTACGCGGTAAAGTCTATACATGTGATAAATGTGAGCTAAGAAAAGTTAAAATTAATAAAGATTGTAAGACTTATTAAAATATAAGTGAAGGGTTAGTGATAATTGATAATATAATTTAGTAAAAAATTTAACAAAAAGAGTTAGTGGTGGTTGATAAAAGGAAGAACACATATACAACTCCTTAAAATTCCTAAAGGTTTTAGAATTACTAAGGATATAGGACTAAGTAAAACAGGGATATGCTGTGAGACACACTATCAGGAAGCATATTATAGTTGATAGAAAAGGTCTTAACACAAGCTAAACATATTATATGCATGACAATCATTGCAGATATTCAGAGCAGTACAAAATAATAAGCATATTTGTGAGCCTTCAGGCATCAATACACTAATTAAACGAGCTTAAGAGGGTCAGATTATCCCAGTTAGACTTAGACAGTCTCAGAACTAGCATCATTTGGTGAAAGTGAAATGCTAAAGAGGCTTAAAAGAGTGTAAAGTTAACAGAGTTGCACACAAAAAGTAGCCCAGAAGCACATTAAGTCATGTATTTCAGAAGTGAGGATATATGAAAATCCCAAGCACATGAGAACGAAATTGCAAAGCCAAGTGTCTTACTAGTTAAACGGACAATAAGAAAGAACAAAAGTTCCATAAGAACCTAGAATCTTAATGCGTCAAAGTTCCCAAGAGCTTCAAAGGAACCCCGGGCAATGCTCGCACCAAGAAAAGTTGAATAATAGAATCCTGGTGGCTGTGGCTTTCAGCCTGCCAAGAAATAAAGTACAGAACAAGAGAATGAGGGAACAACAGAACAATAGCTTTGAATTTTAGTGACAGCCGGCCAAGAAATAAAGTACAGAACAAGAGAATGAGGGAACAACAGAACAATAGCTTTGAATTTTAGTGAGATTATAGCGATTCAGGTCCGTCTTAAAGGGGAATGGGGAGGGGTTTATACAGTAGTAAAAATTAAAAACCCAAACAAGGAAAATCATCGATCAAACACGAGAAAGGAAAGAATATATTAGAATCAATTATAATCAATTTTAGGGCATAAACAGAGGAGTTCAGTAAATCAATAAGGAATAACAAATAATACTAAAAAATAAAGGAATACAGAAGATTAAATAGAGAATAAGGAAAATATCATACCAAAATCATTTAGAGTTAGATTTAGGGCAAAATAAGGTAGAAAATAAGGAGACGTGGCAGATTAAACAGAAATACGAAAAAAATAGTCAAACACGGAAAAGGAAGAGCATCAATCAAGAACCAGTAAGAAATAAGGGAAAATCTCAAACCCTAGTTGGGTCCAGTTGCTTGAAACCCCAAATTAAAGGTACAAATAGCTCCTTGTTGAATGTATCTAGACGAAAAACAGCCTAAAATCCAAAGATTCGAGTCATTCCAATCCTATTTTATAAATGGTACTGGCATAGTTAGGCAAGTACCTATGTGACACCATAAACGAACGACCAACAGCGGGATAGGGCTAATAAGGTAAGTAGATAGCCGGTGAAATCCATTTTTAGGTCAGAATCGGAGAGAATCATGCAACAGATACTGGTCTTGGGCTTGGGGTCTATTGGGCTGAGGATATTGGGCCAATTTGGTTCAAATATTAGTTTAAAGCTAGGCTATTATTTAAATGCACGAAAATAATTTATAAAAATACTTGATAAATAAGTAAAAATATTATTTATACACTGAAATGCTTAAAAATAATAATTTAATAATATAAAAATGTAAAATTCTATTTTTACATAACTAATGAGCATTTCTATATGAGTATAAAATTGTGCAAAAATTTTAAAAATGCTAATGTAATTATATGTAATGAAATAAAATATTTGAAACATATATTATAGGTGCAAAAATAATTATTTTCTAGGTAGCTAAGTCATCACAAAATAATTTGATGGATAATTATTAGATATTTATATAATAAAAATCCAAAAGCAATCAATTTTGAGCTTTAAAAATTATGAAATTTTTTAGAAAATGCTTGTATAGGTTTGTAAACTGAATAATAATGCAAATATACTATTTTGAAAGTATATATATTTTTTTAGAAATATTAGGGATAAACTGGGTATCAACAATGTGCCAATTGTCTGATTTTATTGTAGAGATTTTTACCTCATATAGCAAAGGTTAACACCTTATTTATAAAAGAAAAATGTTTTCTTCTCTCTCCTAAAAAACCCTAAACTTGACGACTAAACCTAGCCTCCATGGCCATGCCGGCCACTGCCCAGCCTTCAATAGAGGTTGGGCAGTCGTCTTCCCTATCGGAAACAACTCCACAACCATCTACAATTCCAAATCCAATTCAAAACTACGCAAATCTGTTAAAACCTAGTGCATTAAATGCCCCCATGTAGCCTACGTCCACTGTTGCCCTAAAACCAATTGAGTATCTTCATGGAGAACCAATCGTACGTTGGAAGAAACAAGAAGTGAGACAGTCCATTGCTCAACAAGGATTAAATCTAGCAGTACTGGGTAAGTTTTCATATGGGAAGCAAGGGATTCATGATTTACGTAAAATTCTGCCAATTCAATGTGAGTTAAAAGGTCTATGTTCAGCTGGATTGATTGAGGACAGTCATGTATTGATTAAGCTTTCATTAATGGAGAACTACATTCATCTTTTATCAAAGCCTGCTTATTACTTGAAAGTTCAGAACGAGACGTGGCAGATGAGGTGCACCAAGTGGAACCCATGGTGGAAAATTGATGAAGAAACACCAATTGCCATAGCATGGATTTCGTTTCAAGACTTGCCTCCTAACTTCTTTGGGAATGAGTTTGTTTTTTCACTAGCTAGGGCAGTAGAGAGACCTCTTCATGTTGATTTAGCTACTCAAAATGGTACAAGACCAAGTTGTGCCAAGGTGAAGGTGGAGATGAATTTACTAGCCAATTTACCTCAAAGGATCAAGATTGTTGAAGAAGAAGATGAAACTGGCCCAGAAGAATTCAAGTGGATCAAAATTAGGTATGATTATATGCCTAAGTATTGTAAAACTTGTAAGAAACAAGGTCATAAATAAGAGGAGTGTTGGGTGATAAATCCGGAGTTGAGAAAATTTGAAGAACCTACTAATGAGGTGAAGAATGAACAAAATGTAGTTGGTACAGCTGCTAACACTACCAAGGTGTTAACAAGTGGTAAAGTGGTAGGGAAACCTATTACAAACCAAGCTAGGCAAGAATGGATGCAGGCTCGAAAGAATAAGTATCAAAGAGACAGAAGAGGGTACATTATTGAAGACAAGGCTGGAAAAGAAGTTGACAAAGGGAAAGGGAAGACCAAGCTTGATGAAGTTACAACTAAGAACAAGTTTAATGCATTGAAGGTGGTGGAAGTAATGAATCCTCAATTGCAAATTACAGAAGGCAAGGGTGAAGATCACAACAATGGTAAGAAGAAAAATCAAGGTGAAAAACAGTCCATGAAGAATCCGGAGAAGGGAAGTGAATGCAAGAATGGAAAGTTACCTCCTAATCCTAATGCTACTGGGAAAGGAGGGACTGGAAATTCTATTCCTTTACGAGAAGGGTATCAAGTGTAATTTGAACGTGTTAAGAAGGAGGCGGTTGAAAAAGTGTTGGAGAAATCTGGTAATTCTACTCCTAGTAGGATTCAGTCTTCAGGTGATCAAGATGTGGAACAAAATTTGGAGGAGAGGGTCAATAAGGAGTCGACTATTGAATGGGTTCACAGGAGATTTGGTGCCAGCAAGGAGGATCTTAGGAAGCTCAATGTGACCACTAATCACTCTGCAAAACCTTTATGGAGTGATGAAGTAGAGATTATGGATGAACAGCAGGGATTAGCAAAGTCAATGGTAGACAAAGAGGAGGAGCTCAACAATCAAATGCAAAAAACTGAAAATACTGTAGCTGCTACAGTAAACCCTAGCAGTCCAAAAACTAGGGTTGACTATAGTTTGAGTTCTATAGATTTGCAACTAGGAAAATCTATTGGAGGAGGTTCAGGAGCATCAAAGGCAGCTGTAAATCAAGATGGATCAGTTGCTGCACCATTGAGCATTGAGAAAGCCAATGAAACAGTAACTTCTGGAAAAACTAGGGAGATTTTGGCTTATGTTGATAGGGTTCCTGTTTATGCTGTGGAGAAAGGGCATGATGTAGGAGTTCGTATTGATGCTAGGAAGGATACAGAGTGTTTAGATCATCAAACAAACCAAGGTAAGGGGGTGATCTTAATGGAACAGTAACCCAGGCAGTTTCTGCCAGTTTTGCTACAGTAAACCCTAACCTAAGTTTTGTTTATGAACTTCAGTTTAAAATGATGCAGGAGAAGCTAGGGGATGTGATTAGTGATTCATATTAGTTAGGAGCAGCATTAACACCTTATGAGCCTGGTGAACAAGCCATAGTTGAAAGGGAGAGTAAAGCTTTGCCAATGGCTTGCTCATCTGGAACTGATTCTCCTTTACAACTCAAGATTAATATTCCACTGAAATCTCCTAATCAGGTGATACATGACATTATAACTCATCAGGTGTTGCTATTAGATATTCATAATTCCTTGGTGGAGCAGCAAAATCAATTTGAGAAGGAAGGTGATGATGAGTCTACAGCTGAAAATCTCAAGGGTGTGATGAGGGAAGGGGATGTATCTACTACTGCAGCTACTAGAAGAAGGAAGAAAGAAAAGAAGAATCAACCTAAAGAATCATTGCAACCTACAAGAATACTGCCTAAAAGGGAAGCTTCTGGAGCTTCAAGATGATGATTAAGACACTTATTTGGAATATAAGGTCTGTTAAAACACAACAGACCTTTTAGAGAGTGATTAATATGCAGAAAGAACATGGATTTTTCATTGTATCACTGACGGAGCCTAAACAGAAGAAGAAGTTTATTGACAACTATAGAATAAGGCTAGGAATGGAGGCAGTAATTTCTAATGTGAATGGGAAGATTTGGTTGTTTTTGGATGTTGTGGTTGAATGGGACTTGTTGATTGACACTGAGCAACAAATGACAATTAGAGTGTATCATCAAGAGTTGGGTAAGTACATTATGATGACTTTTGTCTATGCTGAGTGTTGTGCATTAGAAAGGTTAGAACTATGGGATAATCTTTATTATTTGGCTAGTGACATAGAATTGCCATGGCTTGTTGGTGGAGATTTTAATGTTGTTTTGGGAGAGGATGAGAAGATAGGTGGTTTACCTGTGTATCCCCCGGAGTATGAATATTTTTCCTTCTGTGTCAACTAATGTGGCTTGTTTGATCTTGGCTATAAGGGTAGCCCTTTCACTTGGTGGAATGGGAGGCCAAATAAGGAGTGCATCTTTAAAAGACTTGATAGAATTATAGTCAATATGCCTTTCCAAAACTTATTTCCTACAATAAAGGTGGAGCACCTTATTAGAACAGGATCTGATCATGCTCCCTTGTTGATGAGTTGTGGAGAGGAAGCTATGAAGTTTTTTAAACCATTCAAGTTCTTGAATTTCTGGGCAAAACATGAATCTTGTATGGATGTGGTGAGGCAAAATTGGATGGCTGATTTCATAGGAGACCCTTTCTTGATGTTCAAGCAAAAGTTGAAAAGGGCTAAGATTGCTCTTTCAAAATGGAGTAAACTAACCTATGGGGACATTTTCAAGCAGCTAGCTATCAGGGAGGATATAGTGAGGATCAAGGAGATGTTGTTTGAGGAAGATCCCTTAATTGAGAATTGGATAGTACTTTAACAAGCTCAAGTTGAGTTGAAGAAATACTTGAACATTGAGGAACAATACTGGAAACAAAAGGCAGGTATGACTTGGTTTGAAGAAGTAGATAGAAACACAAGGTTCTTTCATAATTGTGTTAATGGAAAGAGGCAAAAGTTAAAACTGAAAAGGATCCAAAATAGTGATGGCTCATGGATGGAGGATCATGACAAGTTATCTGAGGCTGATGTGGAGTTCTTTCAGAAACAATTCACTAAAGAGGGGGATCCTACAAGTTTTGAGTTATTGCAAAATGTACCTGCAATGGTGACAAGGGAGCAAAATCTTGAACTGTGTAGATTGCCTAGTATGGAAGAGGTCAAGGCTATTGTTTTTAAATTGAGCAGTGAAAGTGCAAGTGGTCCAGATAGTTTCTCAGGTTTGTTTTTTCAAGCTTGTTGGGATATTGTGGGGCATGATATTCATTCTATGTTAGTGTTGTTATTTGAGGGTATTCCTTTGCCTAAATCAATAACACACACTAACCTTGTACTACTACCTAAGAAACCACAAGTTCAAACATTTTCAGACCTTAGACCCACTAGCATGAGTAATTTTGTTAACAAAGTGTTCTCAAGGGTGGTTCATGATAGACTTGAAAAGATTTTGCCCTTACTGATCTCCTTAAACCAGTCTGGTCTTGTCAAAGGGAGGAGTATCTTTGAGAATATTCTGTTGACTCAGGAGATTGTTACTGATATAAGACTAAGAGGTAAGCCAGCTAATATTGTGATCAAGCTAGATATGGCCAAGGAATATGATAGGGTGTCTTGGAAATATTTGATACATGTTCTGAGAAGGATGGGGTTTGCATAATGTTTCATAAACATGGTGTGGAACCTTATTTCTAACAATTGGTATTCAGTTATGGTAAATGGACAGGCTTCTGGATTCTTTCATTCAACAAGGGGTGTGAAGCAAGGAGACCCTCTCTCACCAGCCTTGTTTATTCTTTCAGCAGAAGTGTTATCAAGATCCTTGAACAAGTTGTTTGAAGATAGGCAATTTAGAGGTTTTGGAATGCCAAAGTGGTCTGATCCTTTGAACCACTTAGCTTATGCAGATGATACTATTATCTTTGCTTCTGCTGATCCTTATTCTCTTCAAAAAATAGTTGATGTTTTGGCATTGTATGAGAGCACCTCTGGGCAGATGATCAACAAGGCAAAGAGTTCTTACTATATGCATTCAAATGTTTCTGGAGAGTTAGAGCATGCTGTAGCTACTATTACTGGATTTGCTAAGGGTAGTTTCCCATTTACCTACCTTGGTTGTCCAATTTTTTACACAAGAAGGAGAAAGGATTATTACAATGACTTGACTCGGAAGGTGAAAGCAAAGGTGAACTCATGGAAAGGGAAACTACTTTCATATGGTGGTAAGGCTACATTGATCTCAAATGTACTGCAAAGTATTCCAACACATATACTTTCAGTGCTTGATCCACCAAATAATGTGATTGAACATCTCCATAAAACATTTGCAAGATTTTTCTGGAGCAATAAGGAAGAATGGAGGAGTAGGCATGTGACGACCCGGCCCGTTGTCACATGAGTTACCACCCCATTTCCCCATTTTTCTGCTTGCTTATATTTCATTATAGGAGTCTTGGGTGAATAAGTTGTATTGGATTGGTTTTAGATAGAAATGAGACACTTGGTCTCTTTAAGGAAGGCTTATTTTGGAAAAGTCAATCGGATGTTGACTTATGAGTTACAGGGCTGGGATGTGATTTTCGGTGATTTAGTTAGTTTCGGGGGATGATTTTTGACTTAGGAGTGTGATCGAAATTTATTTTGGAGGTCCGGTGTAGAATTAGGCTTGAATTGGCGAAGTTAGTATTTTGGCGAATTCCGGTTGATAGGTGAGATTTTGATCTAAGGGTCAGAATGGGATTTCGAGAGTTGCTATAGCTTTGTTAGGAGATTTTGGATGTGTGTGTAAAATTTCAGATCATTCGAAGGTGTTCTCATCAGGTTTTTTGTCAAATGCGTAATTCGGAAGTTTTTGAAGAACTTAGGCTTGAATCCGATGTAATTTGAGGGTTTTGGTGTTATTTGTGGTGTTTTGATGATTGGAGCAAGTTTGAATGATGTTTTATGATGGGTTGGCACTTTTGGTTGAGGTCCCGCGGGCCTCGGGGTTATTTCGGATGGCCATCGGGATGAATTTTGGACTTATGAGATTGCTGTGTATCTGGTTTCTGGGATTTCCACATCTGTGGAAAAGGAACTGCAGATGCGGTTGCGCAGGTGCGGAAGGAAGGTTCGTAGGTGTGAGTTCTTGGAAGGTTTGATGTTTTCACATGTACGAGCTTGGGGCCGCATCTGCGATGCCGCAGATGCGGTAGATGAGTCGCAGAAGCGAATTGGCGTGGCCTTGGTATTTCCGCATAAGCGGACAGGTATCCGCAGAAGCGGGATCCGAAAATGTGGAGAGATGATCGCAGAAGTGGTCGTGGACTTAATGAAGATCCGCAGAAGCGGAGGTATAACCACAGAAGCGGTAGTCGCATATGCGGTAAGGGAACCGCAGATGCGAAAATCACTGTTCAGAGAAGGGTTTTAAAGCTCATTTTGTTCCGCGAGCTTAAGTTCATTTCCACCATTTTTTATCGATCTTGAGAGCTCTTGGACAAAAATTGAAGGGGATTTCAACTAGGTGTGATTAGAGTTGAGTTCTTTGGCCTAAATACATGATTTAATGGTAGAATTAACATGGAAATTTGTGAAAAATTGATCAAAAGAGGGTAAAGCTAGGGCTTGAAAATTTGGTATTTCAAAGTGGAATTTGAGGGGCCAAATGGACTCCGATTTTAGTAATTTTGATATGTGTATACTCGTGGAGAGATAAGGAGTCCGGTGATGTTAATTTTTTGATTTTTTGAGAAGTGGACCAGGGGCTCGGGTTTTGCTAATTTCGTGAATTTCGATATTTTTTTAGTCTTTTCGAGTGGGTTATGTTCCCTTAGCCTATTGTAATGTATTCGTTGTGGTTTTGACCAGATTCGACGCGCGAAGAGGTCGATTTGCGAGGCAAGGGCAGAGCGAGCTAGGATTCTGGCCGGCTAGAGGTGAGTAATGATAGTAAATGATATCCTCAGGGTATGAAATCCCGAATTTGCACAAAGTAGTGCTATATTGAGGTGAAACACGCGCTCAATGATGAGCGCGGGGTTGTTTACTGCTGGGGATTATGACCTGGTCCATCCTGTTGATATTTTTCCACGTATTTGACTGAGTTGTTTTGTTTATCATCATGATTTGGGCTAGTTGCCATGTTTGGGGCCTCGTGACGACTTGTAGAACCCTTAGGGGTATTATAACTGATTTTCCCTCACTTTACTTATTGAAAATCACATCCTCGGTCATCTTTCTATTTGTTTAAAATAATGTGAACCGGTTTTGTGAGTGTTAAATCCTAAAATGAGGGAAACATGTAGGCTGGGATCCCTACCTTATACTATTGTGTCCAAGAATGACTGAGAGGGGTTGAGAACCCAATAGTGAAGATGTTATGTATATATTATGGATCAGGTTGCACGCCGCAGCAAATACTTATATGGATCGGGCTGCACGCCACAGCAGCTGTTTATGATGATCGGGTTGCGCGCCGCAACAATATTGCGCTTGGGCTGTAGGAGCCCCTCCGGAGTCTGCACCCCCACAGTGAGCAAAGGTACCCATATGGATCAGGCTACACGGCGCAGCGAGATATGGATCGGGCTGCACGCCGCAGCGGTTACTATACGATATTATTTTGAGTGTGATCTGAAAGAAAGATTGAGCCCCAGGGGCTGTTATTGTGTTGAGCGGTTGATACTGGGCCTGAGGGGCAGTTTTTACTATTACTACTTAAATGTTATTTTACCTGAGCCATCCGCCCCTAAAAACTGAGATTTCATTTGACTTTCATTGATTTTATTGTTTTAAGTAATTTACTATCTGATATAGAACTGCCCTGTGCTGTTATGTGTTTTCTTATCTTCGGTTGTTATTTACTATTATTACTCATTGGGTCGGAGTACACACATTACTCCCTGCACTATGCGTGCAGATTTAGGATTAGCAGAGTCCGCACCTGAGCACTGACATCCTTCCCAGATCAGGCAGCAAGGTCGGAGCATCGAGGTAGCTGTTGGCGTTCGCATCCCCTTGACTCCCCTATTTTTATGCTATTTTAGTTATTCCAGACTTTGTATCAGATATTCTGTTTAGTAGACTTATAGCAACTCTGTAGTAGCTCATGAATTGTGATACCCCGATTTGGGCTGTGTCGGGTTGGTTTCCTTGTGATTATTGCTATTTTCCGCAATGTGATTGTTTAATACGCATTTTGGATTTATAAATGTTAATTAATTGCTTAAAAGAGGTGTTGGCGTTGTTCTGGCTGACCTTGTCTTCATGAGAGGTGCCATTATGGCTGGGTTTGGGATTTGGGCCGTGACAAGTTAGTATCAGAGCCTAGGTTACTAAGTCTCGTGAGTCATGAACTGGTTTAGTAGAGTCTCGCGGATCCGTACGGAGATGTCTGTACTTATCCTCGGGAGGCTGCAGAACATTTTAGGAAAACTTTACATTCTTGAAATTCTATCATGCAAATTTGTTGATCCAAGTACTAAACTTCTATTTGTTTTATTCTCTCACAGATGGTGAGGACACGAGCTACCGGACGTGACGGACGACTGCCAGTGCCACCCACTGAGGCCACTAGAGGTCGTGGACGTGGTCATGGTCGTGGCAGGGGTAGAGCAGCAGGGGTAGTACCTGTGGATCTTCTAGTTGCCCCAGCTCAGGACCAGGCTCCAGCAGAACCAGTTCAGGCACCAGTTGTCTTCACTTGGTGGGAGGCGTATGAGCGGCGTAAGCTGGCTAGTGCAGCACCTTTGACTTGGCAGGAGTTCTCCACTCTCTTCTTGGAGAAGTATGTACCGCAGTCCCGTAGGGAGGAGCTGCGCAGGTAGTTTGAGTCGCTACGGCAGGGAGATATGACAATGTCCCAATATGAGATAAGATTTTTAGAGTTGGCTCGTCATGCAGTTTGGCTGGTTCTGAAAGATCGTGAGCGTATTCGGAGGTTTGTTGATGGTCTCAACTACCCTCTTCATGTTCTTATGACTAGGGAGCAAGTGTTGGGTGCCACATTCGAGGAGGTGGTTGATATAGCTCGAGAGATTGAGTCGGTTCGCCAGCAGGATCGATATGAGAGGGAGGCCAAGAGGCCTCGAGGTTCTGGTAGTTACAATGGCGCTCCTTAGAGAAGCCAGTTCCAGCAGGGTCGGGGTCGTTCCTTCAGGCCCGCTCAGTCAGCCTGTCTTGAGTATCGTGGGGCATCTTCAGGTCGTGGTTATCAGCGTTCTCAGCAGAGTTAGCCATCTCTCAGTGCTCTTCCAACACAGAGTTCATCTCGTGCTCCGTCTGCTCAGGGTTCTTCCAGGTCTAGTGCATCAGCTACTCACTCTGGCGCGAGTGGTTCCTTTCAGTGCCAGTTCCCACCACCCGGGAGTTGCTATAAGTGTGGAGAGTTTGGGCATATGCGGAGGGAGTGTCCTTGTCGTGCTGCTAGCTCATCTCAGCATAGGGGTCAGCCCTCATCTTCTGGTCCAGTTTCTTCAGCACCCGCACCGCCAACTAGGGGTGAGGTTCAGGAAGCCAGGGTCGCCCCAGAGGTGCAGGTCGATCGGGCGGTGGTCAGGCTCGCTTTTATGCTCTTCAGGGCAGGACAGATGCCATTGCTTCAGATGCCGTCATTACAGGTATTATTTTAGTCTGCCACAGGGATGCCTCAGTCTTATTTGATCCCGGTTCCACCTATTCATATGTGTCCTCATATTTTGCTCATCATTTGGGTACAACGCGAGGGTGTCTTACTTTACCTGTTCATGTATCTACCCCGGTGGGTGATACTATTATTGTGGACCATGTATATCGGTCATGTTTGGTCACTATTAGGGGTCTGGAGACCCGATTTGATCTACTGCTATTGAGCATGGTGGATTTTGATGTAATTTTGGGCATGGACTCGCTATCTCCATGTCACGCTATTCTGGACTGTCATGCTAAGACAGTCACTCTGGCTATACCGGGTGTATCAAGGATCGAGTGGCGTGGCGTGACTGACTATGTTCCTAGTAGGGTGATCTCGTTCCTAAAGGCCCAGCGTATGGTTGGGAAGGGTTGTCTTTCATATTTGGCATTCGTGAGGGATGTTGGAGCCGAGACTCCTAGCATTGATTCAGTCGCGGTTGTGAGGGAGTTTCCCAATGTTTTTCCTGCAGACCTGTCGGGCAAGCCACCAGACAGGAACATTGATTTTGGTATCGATTTGGTGCCGGAAACTCAACCCATTTCCATTCTGCCATATCGTATTACACCAGCGGAGTTGAAAGAATTAAAGGATCAGCTTCAGGAACTCCTAGATAAGGGGTTCATTCGGCCTAGTGTGTCACCGTGGGGTGCACCGGTCCTATTTGTGAAGAAGAAGGATGGCACCATGAGAATGTGCAATGACTACAGGCAATTGAACAAAGTAACGGTAAAGAACAAATAACCTCTGCCTTACATCGATGATTTATTTGACCAACTTCAGGGAGAGAGGGTGTTCTCCAAGATTGATCTCCGTTCGGGCTATCACTAGTTGAAGATCGGGGATTCAGATATTATGAAGACTGCTTTTAGGACTAGATATGGGCACTATGAGTTTCTTGTTATGTTCTTTGGGCTCACTAATGCCCCAGCAGCGTTCATGTATTTGATGAACAGTGTGTTTCGGACGTATCTGGATTCATTCGTTATTGTTTCCATTGATGATATGCTGGTGTACTCGCGTAGCCAGGAGGAGCACGCTTAGCATTTGCGAGTTGTATTGCAGAGATTGAGGGAGGAGAATCTTTATGCAAAGTTCTCCAAGTGTGAGTTTTGGCTTAACTCAGTATCTTTCTTGGGGCACGTGGTGTCCAGCGAGGGTATTCAGGTCTACTCGAAGAAGATAGAGGCGGTGCAGAGTTGGCCTAGACCGACCTCAGCCACAGGGATTCGTAGTTTCCTTGGGTTGGTAGGTTATTATCGTCGGTTTGTTTAGGGATTCTCTTCTATTGCATCGTCCTTGACCAAGTTAACTCAGAAGGGTGCTCCATTTGTATGGTCTGACGAGTGTGAGGAGAGCTTTCAGAAGCTCAAGACGGCTTTGGCCATGGCTCCAGTATTGTTTTTCCCTCAGCCGTAGGTTCTTATATTGTGTATTGTGATGCTTCGAGAGTTGGGATCAGATGTGTATTGATACATGAGGGTAAAGTTATTGCTTATGCTTCTCGTCAGCTGAAGCCTTATGAGAAGAACTACCCTGTACATGATCTGGAGTTGGCTGTTATAGTTCATGCTTTGAAGATTTGGAGGCACTACTTGTATGGTGTATCTTGTGAGGTGTTCACCGATCATTGCAGTCTTCAGCATTTGTTCAAGCAGAAGGACCTTAATTTGAGGCAGTGGAGGTGGCTAGAGTTGCTTAAGGACTATGATATTACCATTCTATATCACTCGGGAAAGGCCAATATAGTGGCCGATGCTTTGAGCCGAAAGGCAGTTATATGATGTCTTTTAAGGACATATTATATACCAAATTGAATTTCGTGGAATGTATTTTCCAACGATCTTAACCATCCATTCATACGACATCCGGATAAAAAGATATAAGCGTCAGAAGAAGGGCCAATGCTAGGGTGCCAAGCTAGCACCTCTTTGACTTTTCAAAAGTTGGTATATATATAGGGTTTTAAATCGTCTTTCTCCTCATTTTTCATATAACACGACTAGATAACCCCCAAAAACTTACCCTAAAGCTCTTTTCAAGGGTTCCAAAGAATATTAACATCCCGGGTATGAAATCAAGAAGTGATAACATTAGAACGATCCCTACGACGTAAGTATCGCTATATCGCCTCTCTTTTTCTTTGTAGTTTGAGTCTTAGAAGGTGATTTATAGTTAAGAAAACTCCTAATTCTGTATTTAAGATTTTAAATGTCAAGGAAGGTTTATAAATTTATTTTCTAATAGTTAGAACTCACGGGACGGTGATCGGAAGCCGTAAGTTTGATTTATCTCACTTTTAGTGGATTGTTTTGTAGTCCACTCGTGTTGGCCTCTTGTGTTGATGTACTACACTCGTGTTGGCCTCTTGTGCTGATGTTTTATGAAGTTTTGGAGGAGAAAAAGTGTGTAGAAACACCACATAATGGTGGAATGGTGGGCTGGTCATTCGTCGATATATTATTTAGGTTGTTTGGCACTACTTTATTTGTCGTTTTATGTATGAAGTGATTAGGGTGTGTGGGTTATTTTGTCGTATATTGTGATGGAGATAAGGTTGGAAAATAATTCACACATGTTGTTATTGTAGTGTTCTTGTTGTTGTTGGTATATGGTATTAGAGGAGGGCCTCGTTACAAGGGAGATACTACCCAAATTTACTTAAACGAGCTACTAGTTTAAGTTGTTGACTTAGCCTTTACTCAGCATTGATATTGAATCTCCTTATACTGTGGTAGATTTATTTAAGTTGTTTTAAGAATTACTTGGAAGGTATTAAGGACGCAACGAAGTTAAGGTATGTTAAGGCTAAACTTTTCCTTCATTTTGGCATGATTCCGTAACTACATGCGTTTGATAACGACGCATAAAGAGAAGTTCTTATTCCTGAATTTATGTACATTATCCTAGTCTCATAAGATACAATATTCTCCCTTATCGGGACTTCATATTCAGTTTAGTTTTCTCTTCTTTCAGCCAAGAAAGCAGAGAGTCTATATATATATATATATATATATATATATACAGTATTATAGTATTTTTACCACCATCGAGCTAAAATCGATGGACAGGCCCCTATTGGGTAAACTCTTATTATATGATAAGTTATAGACCGAGCCTACTGTGGTCGAGAACTTATGCACGTGCCCAAAATGTCCGAGACACAAGAAGTAGTGATGAGGGATCGACTTCGACACTTACTATGGGCCAACAATATAATAATATGAAATTCTAATTAAACATGATATAAAAAATGATAATAGAACTCGGAGCAAGGATAAATAAACAATCTTTTCACCTTTAGTAAGTACTAAATCACTTCCCTCGTGTTTAACCATTTAACTTTTCAATCCATTGGAACAATATCAAATATTATAGGGCTTCCGGTATTTTACGCATGAATTATGCCGAGGACGTATGCCCGGTTCCAAATATACATATACATATATTGTGTGCACTGCCGAGAGTCGAATGGCATGAACCATAGATGCATCTATTAACCTGCCAAGGCGAACGGCCCGCTCCCACGAGAGTAGTGAAAATTTACCCCGCTCGCGGATTATACTTGCGACGCGGTTGAACATAGATTTCTCAAGTTATCATAATATCCCTCAATTCTTTCCAAAATAAGAAGTTCAACTAGAAACTTTTAAAATCTTGAAATCCTCAACCTCAACTCTATTCAAGACAATTAATAAGCATAATCAAATAACGGTGTCAGCAAAGCATGGTGTAAACCTAAAACTACCGGACATAAGCATGAATAGTAGCTATGTACGGACTCTCGTCACCTCGTGCGTACGTAGTCCCCACAAATAGAAGTACATATTAATTCCGTTCACCTACGGGGTTAATTTTCTCGTACAATGTTAGAAAAGAGACTTATCTTGTCTCAAAACCTACTTCCCGGTCCAAGATTGTGCTCAAACCCTCAATTTGGTGCCAAACGACTCGAAACTAGTCAAATGTTATATAAAATAGTGAATTTATCCTCAAACGTTCATATCCTAACTATTAAAGTGGTTACCCAACCCTGATTGAAGAATTCCCAAAATTCACCCCCGGGCCTACGTGCCCGATTCCTGAAATTTTCAAAGAAAGTTGTTGCCCATAACCTCATGAACTCAAATAAATGATTTTTATCAAATTCCATAACCATTTTCGTGGTCAAATCCCATTTTTATCAAAACCCTAGGTTTTCTCCCCAAAAATCCCACCATTTTCCATGTTAAATCTACTTATGATTCGTGTATTCGGTCCGGGGCTTAAGTTTTCTCTTTCTATCGGAAAACGAGCTTCTGGCAAAACATCGGGAGGGAGTGCGAATACTTGACTTTTCCATGTGCAAGACCACAAAAATTATTCCCTCTAAAGCTCAGCTCTGTGAAGTCCTTTTGGAGATTGACCTTTCTTTCTCTTCTTCCCGGTCTGATCGGTCGAGCTCTCGTAATCGATCGCTCATATGTCCATTTAATTCTGGCTAGCGCTCATCTCCAGCT
>MU737391.1:180384-200551 GCA_026770625.1 Nicotiana glauca | reverse complement strand
TGAAGCAAAAATTCCGGTAAATCAAGCCTGCGTAGAATACTTGACTTTTCCATGTGCAAGACCACAAAAAGTATTCCCCCCTAAAGCTCAGCTCTGCGAAGGCCTTTCGGAGATTGACCTTTCTTTCTCTTCTTCCCGGTCTGATCGGTCGAGCTCTCGTAATCGATCGCTCATATGTCCATTTAATTCTGGCTAGCGCTCATCTCCAGCTCTGTTTCCAACCTTTCATTTAATATATTACATCTTGATGTTGATGGAACCCCTCTCAAAAATGCTCTCCAAATCATCCAAGACCAATTGGGAAATAGGGGAAATAAAGCTAAGTCCTACATTAAAAACTGCTGCACAGGCCAATGCGACACCTCTTCACAAATGCGAAGTCGCAATCGCGACAAATCTATCGCAAATGCGAAGGCTGGCCATCACTGCCATGGTCAAAAATGCGAAGAGGAACAGTTTGCAAAAGCAACAGGATCTTCGCAAGTGCAAAGCCCTCAGAGCCTTCCCAACTTCGCAAATGTGAATGGATCTTCGCAAATGCGAGCTCGCAAATACGATCAAAACTTCGCATTTGCGAGATCCGAGACCTGTAACTTCAACCCAGATTCACCAGAAAACTAGAGCTTTTCCTCATCTTTTAAAATGCCCAAAACTCAGCCGAGCCCTTGGGGCTCCACACCAAACATCTTCACAAGTATAAAAATATCACACGAACTCGCTCGCACGATTGAAATGCAGAAATAACATCAAAAACCACGAATCGGATGTCAAAAAGCATGGATTAACTCATGAACTCAAAAACTTCTAAAAATACCTTCGCGCTTCCTATTCCTATCAAATAAACTCAGAATGATTCCTAATTTTGTGTGAAAGACTTAAATAATATTACGGACCTACTCCAACTTCCGGAACTGGAATTCGAACCCGATATCAAAAAGTACACCCTCGGCCAAACTTTCCAAAAACTTCAAATTTCTAACTTTCACCAAATGACCCCGAAATGATCTATGGACCTCCAAATCCACTTTCCGGTGCGCTCCTACGTCTAGAATCACCATACGGAGCTATTTCCAGACTCGGAATCCCAAACGACGTCTATAATGTAAAAATCCACTTCAACCCAAACTTGTAAATTTCACCCAAAATGCCAACTTTCACTATTAGGAGCCAAAATGCTTCCGGGTCATCCAAAACGTGATCTTAACATATGCATAAGTCCGAAATCATCATACGAAACTATTGGAACCGTCAAATTCTGATTCCAAGGTCTTTTACTCAAAATATTGACCGAATTCAAACTTAGCCTTTTAAGGCCAAACCACGTAGTCAAGTGTTATGATTTCAACCCTAGCTCTTCCAACTCCCAAACTAACCATCTCCGCAAGTTATAAAATAGTAAAAGCACACACAGAAAGTCTTATTTAGGGGAACGGGATTCTAAAAAGTAAAATGATCGGTCGGGTCGTTACACTTTTACTTTGTCGCTATTTCTATTCGTGCTCTCGGAGACGGTAGGTTCGGAGCTAGGCTTGTCATCTTTTTCGATTAAATCTCAATTTTAATCTTATCTCTTTATCATTTTAGGATCAAATCAATTCGCTTGTCTATAAACTACGTAACTAATTACAGGTAATAATTTCAACCTCACTCTTCTTATGTTGTTCTTATGTTGGCCACATTTGCATCAAATGATTTTACTACATATAAAATACTAGGAGTCATTCGTAAAGTAATTATATAGAAGTCCATTTGACAAAGAAATATATATATATATATATATATATATATAAGGAGAGACTTGGCAAGATAATGTGGCATATCTTATACCGTAGGGATTCTATTTTTTTCCTCATTTTTTGACTTTTTCCTTTCATTTTAACCATTTATCTTTATTTTGAAATTTCATATTCTACTCACACCTATTCACTCGTTGCGACTTTTCAAGTTCCTAACCCCAATTGTTTAATTTGTTATAATTGCATCTTGGGTTGTGACTTTTCGAATCCATAACCCCCATTTATTTAATGTGTTATAAATTGCATATTTTCTTCTTTTCTTTTTACTCACTTTCCATCACACTTAAATTTTATTATTGTTGATGAAAAAACAAGTTTTCCTCTTCTGTTACCCTTTTATGGTTATTTTTTACTCTTATTTTCGATTTTTATTCCATGCTGCTTGAGTTTTTCTTACTGAGTTACTTTGTGCATGTAGGCATATAAATTTTATTAAAATTAAATCCATAAAATAATTTGGACTATATTTCAAATTGAAGATATTGGTTCAAATAAATATTATGGGCTAATATAATTGAATTAATTATTTAAGTCCAATAAAATTGACTGGGCTAACCCATTTAATTGGACTGCGAATGATGAGCTCACTTCACCAGGCCCAATATGTCATCTTCCTAGAGGCCTAGTTTGGTGCCACGTGCCAAATGACGTGGGACACCAAGTCAAATGGAAGAGCCAATAGGATCATGCTACGTATCAAAATGACAAGGCATGCCAAGTCAAATTAAAAGGCCAATGAAATCGCGCCACATGTTCAAGTGACATGTTCTGGCCAATCAAATACGGCCATGTCGCGCTTCAATCTAATAGGTCGAAAAGAGTTTGTTCTTATCATAACTCCTCTCTTCCACAATCATAAATAAGAGTCTTCATAACTCGAAAAAGGGACTAGAAGTTATAACAAGAAGCAAGAAAGAGTTTGTTGATCAAACGCTGCAAATTCCTCCACAAGTTTCAAGCTTCAAGCAATCAAGTTCATGTTCGAGAAATCAAATTCAAGCTCAAGAACGAAGAACAAATCAAGTTCAAGCTCAAGAACGAAGAACAAATCAAGTTCAAGCTCAAGAACGAAGAATAAACCAAGTTCAACCTCAAGAACGAAGAACAAATCAAGATTCAAGGAGTACGAGTTCAAATCAAAGTTTGTGCTGGTTGAACTCATGATCATCGTTCGTGGAAACAAATATAGATGCAAGATCAAGCTCAAATACCCTTGAATTTATTTACTATTGGAAAGAAGAATCAGAGGATTCATAGAGATTGGAACTCTCAAATATTTGAAATCAAATACTGCGATTATTGCAATATTTTTCAGTCTTGATTTTATTTTCTCGATGAAAATTTATTGTCTACAAATTTTGGTACGCCCAATGGGACAATCTCTACCTCTCATCTCAACTTTTCAATTACCAAAGTTCTAGAACATTGAAATAGCTTCAAAGAAAATCAATTTCAGATCAATTTCCACTAGAGCTGCTAATTCAAGCTCTATGATGACGTGGAAAACATCCTCAATATTACCTTTGGAAGCTTTGGGCCAGTCACAAGATAGAAAAGTAAGCTATTTAGGACAACAAACACTTCAAGTGCCATCTGCATCAAGCCCTATTGTCAGATCTTCATCCTCAAAAGGAACAAGATCCTCCACAAGCGCGACCCAAAAAGGGAACGATGTTGTCGAAAAGATCGAAGAGGTTCTTTCTCAGCTTAGTTTCTCTAAGTCCAAGAAACCTTTCATGCAAACCGATGATGTTGACTTGAGCGTTGGATCTCCTCATGTGACCTCTAAGCTCTATTCTAACAATGATCCATATTATTCTTCATCCTTAATGGCGATCATGCAAGCAATGGTTATTGAAGCTTCTACTGTAGAAAAATAACTTGCAAATTTGACGAAAGCAATTGAAAGCTTATCACATGCAAGATCAAAATGCTAAACTTTTGAAGTTAACAGATAAATTGGATAGCATAGTAGAAGGAGAATCGACACAAACACCTTTAAATCTTCAAAGATCACAAGAGAAAGAAAACTCCTCCGAAAAGCAACTAATGAGATTCAAGTCTCTGCTGAAGTTCTGATTCCCGTTGAGAAATTAAAGGACTTCGTCATAAAATCTATCAAAGATAAACCCGAGTCGTCCAGATTATCCCTCACATATGCAATGTCATATATGCAAATAATTGATAACTTAAAGATGCATGTTGGTTATCAACCTCCTAAGTTGCAACAATTAGACGGAAAGGGAAATCCGAGACAACATGTAGCATACTTTATTGAAACTTGCAACAATGCTTGAAGGTATGGTGATTATCTTGGCAAACAGTTTGTTCGATCTCTCAAAGGTAATGCATTCGATTGGTACACAGATCTCGAATATAGTTCCACCGATAGTTAGGAGCAGTTGGAACAAGAGTTTCTCAATCGTTTCTATAGCACACGGCACATCGTAAGCATGATCGAATTTACAAACTCTCATCAACTAAAGGATGAGACAATCATTAACTTGATCAACCGCTGGAGGAGCTTAAGCAACGACCGCAAAGATCGCCTTAGTGAAACCTCTAGCATCGAAATATGCATTCAAGGTATGCATTGGAATCTTCGCTATATCTTACAAGACATAAAGCCCAAAACATTTAAAGAACTGGCACTCGTACACATGATATGGAATTGAGTATGGCTACAAGTGGAGATCAAGGGTTTCCTGGCTTTGAGCCTCATGATGAAATAGAAGCAGATGATGCTGAGAATGGGGGCAGCCATTCATCCGAAGATGAAACTGAAAAGTCCATGCATGTTGTAATGCTCCTTGACGCATGAGCCTAAACTGCAAGTCGTAATGCTCCTTGATGCATGAGCCTAAATTAAAATTCATAACACTCTGGACGAGCCTAAACTGCAAGTTATATTGTTCCTCGATGCATGAGCCTAAACTGCATGTTGCAATGCTTCTTGGTACATGAGTATATATTGTATGTCACGATGCTCACCAATTTTAAACTAAATCTTTTAGGGCTAAAGCTCTTCGAATTCGAGCAAAGTCTTCAAGTTACAAAGCTCTTCAAATTTGGGCAAAGTGTTCAAGTCACAAAGCTCTTCAAATACGAGCAAAGACTCAAGTCGAAAGCTCTTCAAAGTCGAACAAAGATTTCAAATTCGCAAAGTTTTTCAAATTTGAGCCAGACTTCAAGACATAAAGCTCTTCAAATTCGGCAAAATCTTCAAGTTGTAAAGCTCTTCAAATTCGTGCAAAATCTTCAAGTTGCAAAGCTCCTCAAAACACGCGCTTAAATTGCAAGTCCCTGTGCTCCGCAACGCACGATCCTAAACTGCAAGTTATAATGCTCCTCAGCGCACGAGCCTAAACTACAGATTATAATGTTTCTTCGCACATGAGCCTACATTATATGTCACGAAACTCCCCAAATTTGAACTAAATCTTTAAGATTTTAAAGATCTTCAAATTCGTACAAAGTCTTCAAGTTGTAAAACTCTTCAAATTCGAGCAAAGTGTTCAAGTTGCAAAGCTCTTCAATTCAAGCAAAGACCAAGTCAAAAACTGTTCAAAGTCGAGCAAACACGTGAAGTCATAAAGCTTTTCAAATTCAAGCAAAGAATCAAGTCGAAAGCTCTCCAAAATCGAGCAAAGGCTTTAAGTCGCAAAGCTATTCAAATTCAAGCCTAACTTCAAGTTGTGAAGCTCTTAAAATTTGAGCTTTCTTCAAATTGCTATGCTCCTCGACTCACGGGCCTAAATTGCATGTGATGAAGCTTTTCAAACTTGAGCAAATTCTTTAAGTCGTAAAGCTCTTGAAATTTGAGCAAAATCTTCAAGTTACGAAGATCCTCAAAATACGAGCTTAAACCAAAAGTCGCTATGCTCCTGGACATACGAGCCTAAACTACATGTATTAAGCTCTTCAAATTTGAACAAAATCTTCAAGTCACAAAGCTCCTTAAAATACGAGCTTAAACTGCAAGTTACTATGCTCCTTAATGCTGGATCATGAACTGCATGTTACTCCTGGCCCACAAGAGTATAAAATGTGCGACCCAAAAAAGATAAATAAAAAGAAATTCATCCATTCTGAACTACTGTATGACTTGATCCTCTTCACCGAAGTATGTAGGCACCTTGGAGTTTTCTTCTAAGTTCAGTCGCATGAATTTAAAAGATATATATTGCCCCAATCATTGTCGAATGAAGCATGATGGAATATAATCAACTTGATTGGGACTTAAAAAAATCGGGCTTACATGTATTACTTCGTTGAACTTTGTGCCTTATCAAAGATTGATGGTTCAATGGGGGCAATTCTCCTTAGAAAATTGGCATCTTTGATGGATGGATGTAGTTTTTTAGTAGAAGGCCAAATCTTCAAATTGCAGTCTTTAATGCCAAGTCAAGTTAAATTTGTCTTAGTTGCTACGCCTTCAACTGAAGTATTAAAGTCTGCCAAGTCTTTAAGTCCGTCGGTTTTCAAGCTCGTCGATCTTCAAGTTGAAATGTTTAAGCCCTCTAAGTCTGGTGCGCCTTCAATTTGAACTCTTCAAGTCCGTCAACTTTTTAAGCTAAAATAGTCAAGCCCTCCAAGTCTTCAAGTTGAACCATGTCTTCTAATTTTCAAGTTGAAGTTTAAAAGAGTACCGCTCTTCAAACAGAAGCATCAAAGTCCGCGAAATCTTCAACTCCGTCAACCATCAAATTTGTTTGTATTTGAGTTGAAATTTGAAAATCCACCAAGTCTTCAAGTTGAGACTTTCTAATTTTTCAATCTTAAGGTGGACGTTTAAGTCTCTTTGCACCTTAAGTTGGCCTCTTCGTGGATATGTTCCTTAAAAGAAACTGTGCTTTTCCAATTTTAAGGTTGACATTCAAGCCCCTTTATACCTCAAATTGGTCTCATCACGGATTGATCCCACTATATGTTGTTGAGGATTTGTCCTTCTATAGTTTGCCATGGATTTGTCCTTCTATATGATGTTGTGGTTTGATCCTTCTATATGTTATTGAGAATTTGTTCTTCTATATGTTGTCGTGGATTTGCCTGTTTTATAGTGACATGGATCTGTCCGTCTATATGTTGATATGGATTTGGCCTTCTATATGTTGTTGACATGTGGCACCAATATAGAGGCCTAATTTGGTGCCACGTGTCAAATGACATAGGACACCAAGTCAAACGGAAGAGCCAATAGGATCATGCCACGTATCAAAATGACAAGGCATGCCAAGTTAAATTAAAAGGCCAATGAAATCGCGCCACATGTGCAGGTGACATGTTCTGGCCAATCAAATGCGGTCATATCACGCTTCAATCTGTTTGTTCGAAAAGAGTTTGTTCTTATGATAACTCCTCCCTTCCACAACTATAAATAGGAGTATTCATAACTCAGAAAAGGGACCAGAAGTTATAACAAGAAGCAAGAAAGAGCTCGTGGATCAAACACTGCAAATTCCTCCACATGTTTCAAGCTTCAAACAATCAAGTTCAAGTTCGAGAAATCAAGTTCAAGCTCAAGAACAAAGAACAAATCAAGTTCAATCTAAAAAATGAAGAACAAATCAAGATTCAATGAGTACGAGTTCAAATCAAAATTCGTGCTAGTTGAATTCAAGATCATCGTTCGTGGCAACAAATATAGATTGAAGATCAAACTCAAAGGCCCTTGAATTTATTTACTATTAGAAAGAAGAATAGAGGATTCATAGAGATAGTAACATTCAAATATTTAAAATCAAATAGTACGATTGTTGCAATATTTTTCAATCTTAATTTTATTTTTTCGACCCAAATTTATTGTCTATAGTGCATATGAAAAATATTGTACTAAATTGGAATTTACAATGGAGAGAGATGGAATCCAAAGTTATGTGTGTGGAAAAAGGAAATTTTTCCTACAAGACCATTAAGCGAGCATCAATTTTATTGTCCAGTGTCACGCTATTAATGTGGCTGATTTTTTTTTTTTTTTCAGTTTTTGTTTTGTTAACAGAGAGGTAGTTTTCACTTTGTGCTTACTTGGTTTGTTTCGTAGATACACTCAAAGATAGGTCTAAGGCTAAAAAATACGCGATTTGTTCTTATTACCCCTTGCTCGGTATTTCTTTCCTACTAGTATATGTACCCTTACGGTGCGTGGATAGTTTCAAAGAAAAAAATAATATTGTAGAAATTCATCTATATTGCAGACGAAATTTAACGATCACATTCAAAAAAAATTGAACCAAAAAATAAATAAATAAATTTTATAGGATTGTATTTATGCTATGAACCATCAATATTTATGCACTCATGCAAAGGTCAAGAATAAAACTTATCTCAAATCCAAAATAGAATCAATGTAGATAATCAAGAGCAATTTTACATTTCCTTCTGGAGTGACTGAAGTTTATTTTCTTCACAAAATAAGGACAGTAAAAGCTTATGCGTCAACTTATTCAATATCCTTTCCATCGTCCAAAGCATAATTAATCACCACAATTGAAAAGGTGCATCGTCTAATTAAAGATATGCTTCTCAATTAGTTAATATAGTCCCAGTCCAGTATAAATTAGTATTTTATTTAGAGAAAAAGAGAATAATATATAATTTAAATTTTAAAGTAATTTAAGTGCATCAATAACATTAAATTGGTGAGTATTGATCATTCTATATTAGTCATGATTGTCAATTCTTATTAAAGGTGTTAAACGGGCGGGCTGGGACGGACTGGACAAAAAAAACGGCAACCCGTACGGGTTCGGGCGGGTTGTTATCGGGCTGGGATTAATGGGTTGGTGGCGGGCTGGGATTTTTCGGGTTCTATAGGGCTCGTACGGGTTCGGGTTTAACGGGCTCGGGTGAGTCGGGCTATATATAAATTTTTTTTAAAAATTAAGTTATATTTTTCTTTTTCAATGTTATTGAAATTTTTAAGGTTTAAAATTAAAGATTAAAATTGAACTTTTAAGGGTTAGAATTAAAAGAACAAATTAAAAAATTCTAAATTTAAAAATAGAAAGTAAGTGTCTATATAAAAAATATTGAATAAGACTAATATGTAATATAAAAAAATCACAATATTTAAGTAACTTTGATATTTTTATTGAATAATATAATACTTCAAATTAATTTGCAAGTTCTTTTTTTATTTTTAAAATTTTTGAACTTGCAAATTAAAAGTTTACAACAATTGTTAAAAAAAAAAATAGTAAATCATATGTGTTGCATCATCTTTGAAAGCTCATCCATGTATATGTGTGGTTCTTGGTTTTCGGTATTATAATCGGTACCATAAACCATTATATCTCCAATTTCTTGGTCTTCCTCTTCATCTACCTCGTCACGCCCTTGATTTCGCCGTTCTGATCTAATCCAATCTCTGAAGCACACTAGAACTTCCAAAGCGTTGTTGCCCAATGAATGACGGGTATCTCCTAGTTGTTGTCTTGCTTGGCTAAATGCGCTCTCTGATGCGACTGTTGAAATAGGCACATTTAGAACGTCTCGAGCCATAGCTGAAAGAGCAGGAAACTGATTTGAGTTGCTCCTCCACCAACTCAGAGGTAGAAAATCCTTTGTGAGGGGCTCCGGTGACTTTTGCAAGTAGAATTAGAGTTCATCAATATTTCGGTTACTGATTTGTTGATGCTCTCCTAGTGTAGACCAAATCAAATAATCTTGAACATTATCATCATCTTCCAAATTTGTTCCTGATGTTGAAGTATTAGTCGAAGGAATATTTGCTGTCACGACCCAAAATCCACTGAGGGTCGTGGTGGCGCCAGACACCTCTGTCAGGCAAGCCAACTAAATTATCAATTAAATTATCTTTTAATACCTTTGAAAATCTAGGATTTTTCCTTCCATTTTTCATAATTAAAACAATCTCTACTTCAATTCAAATTAAGTAATAACTACTAGTACACATCTTTCATAAACCATCCCAGAACCCGGTGTCACAAGTGCATGAACATCTATTGATAAGAAAAATAAAATACAACATCTGTCTGAAATATAGTGGACAAGAAATAAATATAAAAATGCTGGAAGGAACTACACTAGCTGCGGGTCGCCTCGAACAATGCAACTCACCTAATCCTAGAATCATCCGTGCTGCTACGCCCAGTAGACCACTAGGGTCACATATACATGTGCAACAAAAATGCACAGAAGTGTAGTATGAGTACATAAACAACGTGTACTCAATGAGTATCCCGCCTAATCTCGAAGAAGTAGAGACGAGATGGTCAATTTTGACACTCACTAGTGGTCCAATAATAATATACTAAATGTGCGAGGAAATTAGGGATCTTATATATAGCAGTTCTAACTCACAAAGCGAGAAAATAGGTAAACACCTTCAACAAATGATCAAGGGCTTCCAAGGTTTATTCTTTATTATTTTATCAGTTTATATCAAGCCACAAGGGTAAATGTCACGTTTAAAAGTCCTCAAGCGACAAATAACATGCGCAAATCACACCGAGGCGACGGCCCGATGCAACAGAAATAAATGTGCACTTGCCGAGGGTCGACGGCGCGCCTATAGATGCATCTATTAATCTGCCGAGGCATTCGGCCTGTTCCAAAATAAACACACACAGACAGACAGTCAGTCAAGAAGTCAACATAGAATCCAAGAAAAACCAATTCTCTTTAATAATTTGAGAAAACGAAGTTTAAGTCCTTTTTAGAAATCCATTTATTAATTCAATGTGATTTACGAAAATCAAATGTCAATAGGATGACAGATATTCCAAGTATAGCATGCTTTTGAGTCCTAGACTACCCGGACAATAGCATAATAGTAGCTACGCACGGACTCTCGTTACCTCGTGCGTACGTAGCCCCCACAAATAGGAGCACATAACCAATTTAACTCACTTATGGGGTCAATTCCCCCTCACAATATTAGAAAGGAGACTCACCTCGCTCCGAAGATCCATAAACGGCCTCCAAGCCTTCCCGATGACTCGAATCGTTGCCAAATGTTCCGAAACTAGCCAAATAACGGCAAACTAATAAGAATATACTCGAATACTTGTTAACAATTCAAATTATATAAATCCACAACTCTGCTTAGTGAGATGACCAAAATTCCCCCGGACCACGTGCCCGGATTCCGAAATTCTCAAAGATATACACTACACATAGCTTCACTAGCTCAAATATATAATTTACTCCTAATTTCATGCTCAAATTCGTAGTAAAATCCAATTTATCAAGTTTCTAGGTTTTCTTCCAAAAATCCCAATTCTTCCCATAATTTTTATGCCTAATTCCATGATATAATCTTGTATTTAACTTGGAAATGAGTAGGGGTAACTTACTTTAACATAGATGACGAAAACCCCCTTTGAAGCTCTCCAAAAATTGCCCCAAGCCACAAGAAAATGGGTGAAATGAGCCAAAATCCCGATTTAAAACAAGTCTTCTGCCTCCAGGTATTTTCGCTTCTGCGGAAATATTTTTGCTTCTGCGGAAATATTTTCGCTTCCGCGGTCCCGCTTTTGCGGAAAAAATTCCGCTTCTGCGGTCACTGAGCCTCAGCCCAATTTCGCTTCTGCGGACGGTCCACCGCTTCTGCGATTCCGCTTTGCGGATAACCAGCCGTTTCTGCGGCTTCCACTGGACCTCCCATTTTCGCTTCTGCGATCCGCCTTCCGCAGATGTGGTCCCACTTCTGTGAAAACTTGACTGCATCTGCGGTCCACGAGACTTCGACCATACATCGCTTCTACGGCTCCCCTTTCGCTTCTGCGGGGTCGCTTCTGCGGCTGCCCAACCGCAGAAGCGGAAACACCAGCAACAAGATCCTTCAGCTATTCTTCAACTTCCAAATTTGATCCGTTAACCACCCGGAATCCACCCGAGGCCCCCGGGACCCCAACCAAACCTACCAACCAATCCCAACACACGTTACGAACTTGCTCGAGGCCTAAAATCATATCAAACAATGCTAAAATCATGAATTACACCCCGATTCAAGCTTTATGAACTTCAAAATTTCAAACTTCTATTTCTGGTGTTTAAACCGATCATATCATGTCCGATTGACCTCAAATTTTGCACACAAGTCATATTTGACATTACGGACCTACTCCAACTTCCGAAATTGGATTCCGACCCCGATATCAAAAAGCCCACTTCCGGTTAAACTTCTCAAAAACCTTCAAATTTCTATCTTTAGCCAAACGGTTCAAAATGACCCACGGGCCTCCGAATTCACTTCCGATCGCGCTCCCAACTCCAGAATCACCCAACGGAGCTACTCCCAGTCTCGGAATTCCAAACAGACATCGATAACACTGAAATACACTTCAAGCCAAACTTAAGAAATTTCTTCCAAAATGCTAACTTCCACAATAGGCGCCAAAACACTCCCGGGTTATCCAAAACCCGATCCGGGCATACGCCCAAGTCCGAAATTATCATACGAACCTGCTAGAACCTTCGGATCTTGATTCCGAGGTCGTTTACTCAAAATTCCAATCTTAGCCATTTTCTCCAACTTAAGGCTTCCGAAATGAGAATTTTCATTTAAATTTAACTCTGATCTTCCTAAATTTCAATTACGACCATGCGTACAAGTCACAATACTTGAAATGAAGCTACTCATGGCCTCAGACTGTTGAATGATGCGCTAGGGCTCAAAACGACCGGTCGGGTCGTTACATTCCCTCCCACTTAAACATACGTTCGTCCTCGAACGTGCTGAGAACTATACTGAAGTAGTCTGAAAGCACTGTTTAGCACCTCATGCACCTTCTCGTGCTACCACAACTTAGTTGAGCACATTAGCTCGATAGATTCTGAAGGTATTCCCTCTTATTCAAGCAAATAAGCCTTAGAGCCCAATTCCAACAGCTGGAATTCTATGCCAGGCTTGTTTCCAACATACGATCACCATATCAATTACTACACGATGTACTCAAACCTGACTGCATAACTTTGCTGGATTCTTACTTTGCATCACTTTACTCATAGGACCACAATAACCTTTCTGATCGAATTAATCGAAATTCCACGAATCCGATGCTCTCATTGCACCTCATGACCTACATAGGTTTTGCTCTAATTCTTACAATAACACCACGACGGAAGAGATTTGCCGAAATTCATAACCAACTGCCGAGTCAACAAATCATTAGATCTATACCCCTGACAAAACCATCACCTCATACAGGACCAAATAATGGCCTCGTCTCCATAATACACTTCATATAATCGAATTGCACTGGTCCTAAATCCAATAATCTCGTCTCACCCAGTACGAACTGCTCAGACAATAAACCACTTCGAACGCGATCAAAAGTCTCATATGACGCCACCATGTGCCAATAGGTCACCAATCCGAACACAACACAAATAGGAAATCGAACTCTGGAAGGAATTACCTAACCCCCGCACTAATACGAACTTTTCTTAGAAGATAGGAAGCGAAACACACAAAAATAGCATATAGAAAACCAGACTCGACATCACACTATTGCGGCGCGCAACCCGATCCAAATAAAAAACCTATGAGGGCGTGCCACCCGCTCCACACATAAATCTTACATAAGGAGATTGCATTTCGAGCTAAATCTGCTCATTACAATAAAAATACCGAATATCGGTCATAAACACACTAAGGAGCATAATACCATCCCTGAGGAAACACATAGCGCCATAGGCTACAAAACTCAGCACAACTGAGGTGCGATAGAAGATCTGAATCTCAAGAGCCATTCTGCTCACATAACATCATCGCCACACGGAACCTCAACACATAAGAATTTACCAAGCCGTCTCACAACTCATACGGCACAATACATCATTACCTGGAATAGCTGATGACAAAATAACACCCCGACTGTTCCTTCATAAGGAACGCTCGCTGAAACGAACGCAACTGGCCTGATATAAAGCCATGTTCGCATATAAATCAATTCACTGATCTCAAGCCGATTTCTGATTGCACCAACTTGGCTAATAACCTTTCAAGGGTCCATAGTAACTCCCTTTTTCCTCATAACACCTAAGAACAACCATTATAACCGGAGCAACCTCCCCAATTCATAACCCAATAAACAAAGCGCCCTTCAGGAATAAATTCTCAAATTAATGATATTACCACAATCCTCATACTCGGTTTAAATCTTTAGTCAATCAAGTGACTACATGTCACACTTATACAATCTTCCCGTGGAACACACTCCCATAATCTTCCGAAATAAATAACGGGTCCGCACATCTAAACCATCGGCTGCACTAACGCTAAAAAGCGGTCAAGAATCCTTAACCAGGATGCAAAGCCTCTTTCACAACACATCGATCTCATGTGACACTGAAGATAATACCAATTTACTTTAATTATTCAACCCTTTCCTTGCTCATCCGAGCCCGTGACATCCTTGTCAACACCGAACTGCAACCTTGACCCTCACTTCAAGTTTCCATACCTCTCACCACACCCAACGTGCCAATATACGATAGAACACAATTTTTATCATAACTCAGAAATAACTAATATTTTAACACTTCATCACATACGAACTTTTCAATTAACTCACTTCGGGAGAATCATAGAAACACACAGGTAAATCCTCATAACCGTAGAATATGCAAATCGGCAAGTAGTGGTCCAAGCCATCATAGCCCTTCCGGAATCCGCTTCCACTTAACAAGCCATAACAGAAGAATGCTTCTGAATAACCTCAATTACGGCGGCCGATATGCCTCACACGTACCGCCACAAATCATACACATAACTGATCACTGGCCCCAATATGCCAATTCAACTATGGCTAGTCATTCTACCTTCTTCCAATTTATCCTTGCTTGCCTTAGAAATAATACTGATTTCATTCAACACATAACATACTCCATCTACACTCACCCTGAGTAACCTTGAATCACGAGACTAGGCTGTCTCAATTCCCACAAACTGTCCCATATCACTCAAATGCTACACCACAAGTCAAAATATCATAGAACATTCTGGGCACCTTCTCATACGCTGCTACAAAGTTTGATTCTTAACTGTACTCATAGGCTCGAAATCATTGGGCACCGCACTTTAACTTCTTAATTCACTAGGATCATTATTGAGAGCCACCCGCTCTGACTTGGTCCTGAATATAATCCACTCCATAACACATGAATACTCTCTCGGCGAAACACCCAGCGAAATCACTTCCTCTGAAACCTGTATCTATACAAGGCATAAATCCTGAACCTTTTTCCAAGTCCGAACATGAGCCAATAAGGCCAATCATAGCATGCCTCCAACAATTCATTCGCTCAAATTACCACTTATGGTATTTTTCCGTAACTCAAACAACCCATCGATACGCAGATAAACGGAAACCTCGCAAGTAGTTAACCATGCAACCCAAATCTTAGGCGGTGGGACTCTCCCACTTAGCTTGAAGCCACTATTATACAACTCTGGAACTCACCAGACTCCTTTATCTCTTGTTGACATAACCTTACGCAATCATCTGCCGCAAATTCTGGGAATCTTTCTTTAATTACCCATCTTTCATATTCTGAATCATCATCCACATTCGCACGACCGATCTCTTTGTTGGATAACCAATATAATTCTTTGTAGAAGCTTCGCCAACCACGCTACCGCTAATCCGCTCACAAGAAATAACCCGCTTGCGAAAATCACTTCCTGACATCTTCCAAATACTGCTGCACGGGATACAATCACTATGACATCAACAACCAAATCCTGAGTCCAAGCTCACTCTCTAGCTGCACCAGTCCGTTCACTCCTCGTGGACATCAATTAAATGTGCGGCAACACCTTCCCAAATTTGGAGTTATGTTGCGTCCTTCTTTATTTCAAGCAGCTCCTTCCCGTTATACCAAATCTCTTGCCGCATAATGGCCCATACTTCAATTTACATCCGCAGACTTCAATGGCCAGTCGCTAAAATCCCAGATCATTCCAAACTCTCATTTGGCGCGTAGTCATCCTACTACCAAGCCCATATGCAACATCCGCCCCTCTCCCACTTTGGGCAAACTCGCTTCTTTAATCACCCACTTGACCGTCACTTCATATACCTGGCATTCTAGGAAATTTTGACACCACCTGACACTTCCCACACGTCTTTCCTCAAACCTTTTTGCTCATTTGCTGCCTTAAATAAATTCTATCTTCGCGGCACTTGAACCCATAATGGCTGCTAACTTTTAAACCTTTCCAAAGGTCATCTTTATCGATCCGTCAACATTAGGAATCCTGATTCGATCTTAAACCACTACACCATGCGATATCTGACAGTTGTATTTCCAATACTATTTCACAATATCTTTCCATAAAGGCGAATTATAGCAGATTGTAACACCAACAAACTTAGTATGTTCAATCAGGACCACGACACCTTCTCATAAAAGAAAGCTCCACCATGCTTGCAAATACCAAGTCTCATTACCTCCACCAGCCCTCATCTGACTATTCTTAGTCCGACTGCCTTTCCCCTGCCGGGAATAAATACTGAATCCCTTGATTACACGCTGAGTGAACCTCTCTTCAATTCATTCACTGGCCCGACACGTTGGCAAACATCCTACCATCACAACAACACTGCGAAATAATTGTTCATAAGTATCATGGCAACCTGTGCCTAGCCTCAAGGCTCTTAGAAGTTCTGTTACTAAGCTGAAACAATAGAATACCCTTCCATAATGCGACTATAATAGTCCAATCAACTATACCGGGAAATCATCCCGCACCACATTTGTAGTGCCATTACAATCCTTCAATTTTCGATTTATAACATGCGCTCGCATAAGACTGAGTAGGAAGAAATCAAAGGCATAAGTCTCGAAGGAATTGAACCGCACGACAAGGAAATCAATAAGGGAAGTACTCCTAACAGCCCTGTAGCCTCCCGAGTATAAGTACAGATGTCTCTGTACCGATCCGCGAGACTCTACTAGACTTGCTCATGACTCGTGAGACCGATGGGAACCTAGTGCTCTGATACCATGTTGTCACAACCCAAAATCCACTTAGGGTCGTGGTGGCGCCAGAAACCTCTGTCAGGCAAGCCAACTAAATTATCAATTAAATTCTCTTTTAATACCTTTGAAAATCTAGAATTTTTCCTTCCATTTTTCATAATTAAAACAATCTCTACTTCAATTCAAATTAAGTAATAACTACTAGTACACATCTTTCATAAACCATCCCAGAACCCGGTGTCACAAGTGCATGAGCATCTATTGATAAGGAAAATAAAATACAACATCTGACCGAAATACAGTGGACAGGGAATAAATATAAAAATGCTGGAAGGAACTACACTAGCTGCGGGTCGCCTCGAACAATGCAGCTCACATAGTCCCAGAATCATCTGTGCTGCTACGCCTAGTAGACCACTAGGGACACATATACCTGTGCAACAAAAATGCACAAAAGTGTAGTATGAGTACGTAAACAACGTGTATGCATCTATTAATCTGCCGAGGCATTCGGCTCGTTCCAAAATAAACAAACACAGACACACAGTCAGTCAAGAAATCAACATGGAGCAATTATCCAAGAAAAAACAATTCTCTTTAATAATTTGAGAAAATGAAGCTTAAGTCCTTTTTAGAAATCCATTTATTAATTCAATGCGATTTACGAAAATCAAATGTCAATAGGATGACAGATATTCCAAGTATAGCATGCTTTGAGTCCTAGACTACCCGGACAATAGCATAATAGTAGCTACGCACAGACTCTCGTCACCTCGTGCGTACGTAGCCCCCACAAATAGGAGCACATAACCGATTTAACTCACTTATGGGGTCAATTCCCCCTCACAAGATTAGAAAGGAGACTCACCTTGCTCCGAAGATCCATAAACGGCCTCCAAGCCTTCCCGACGACTCGAATCGTTGCCAATTGTTCCGAAACTACCCAAATAACGGCAAACTAATGAGAATATACTCGAATACTTGTTAACAATTCAAATTATACAAATCCCCAACTCCGCTTAATGAGATGACCAAAATTCCCTCGGGCCCACGTGCCCGGATTCCGAAATTTCTCGAAGATATACACTACCCATAGATTAATTATTTCAAATATATAATTTACTCCTAATTTCATGCTCAAATTCCTGGTAAAATCCAATTTATCAAGTTTCTAGGTTTTCTTCCAAAAATCCCGATTTTTCCCACAATTTTCATGCCTAATTCCAAGATATAATCTTGTATTTAACTTGGAAATGAGTAGGGGTAACTTAACTTAACATAGATGACGAAATCCCCCTTTGAAGCTCTCCAAAAATCGCCCCAAGCCATGAGAAAATGGGTGAAATGAGCCAAAACCCCGATTTAAAACAAGTCTTCTGCCTCTAGGAATTTTCGCTTCTGCGGAAGTATTTCCGCTTCCGCGATCCCGCTTTTGCAAAAAAGATTCCGCTTCTGCGGTCACTGGGCTCCAGCCCAATTTCACTTCTGCGGACGGTCCACTGCTTCTGCGGTTCCGCTTTTGCGGATAACCAGCCGCTTCTACGGCTTCCACTGGACCTCCCATTTTTGCTTCTGCGATCCGCCTTCCGCAGATGCGGCCCTACTTCTGCGGAACCTTGACCGCATCTGCGGTCCACGAGCCTTCGACCATAAATCGCTTTTGCGGCTCCCCTTTTGCTTCTGCGGCTGCCCAACCGCAGAAGCGGAAACACCAGCAACCAGATCCTTCAGCTATTCTTCAACTTCCAAATTTGATCCGTTAACCACCCGGAATCCACCCGAGGCCCCCGGGACCCCAACCAAACCTACCAACCAATCCCAACACATGTTACGGACTTGATCGAGGCCTCAAATCATATCAAACAACGCTAAAATCATGAATTACACCCCGATTCAAGCTTTATGAACTTCAAAATTTCAAACTTCTACTTCCGGTGTTTAAACCTATCAAATCATGTCCGATTGACCTCAAATTTTGCACACAAGTCATATTTGACATTATGGACCTACTCCAACTTTCGGAATCGGATTCCGGCCTCGATATCAAAAAGTTCACTTCCGGTCAAACTTCTCAAAAACCTTCAAATTTCTATCTTTAGCCAAACGGCTTCAAAATGACCCACGGGCCTCCGAATTCACTTCTGATCGCGCTCCCAACTCCAGAATCACCATACGGAGATACTCCCAGTCTCGGAATTCCAAACAGACATTGATAACACTAAAATACACTTCAAGCCAAACTTAAGAAATTTCTTCCAAAATGCTAACTTCCACAATAGGCGCCAAAACACTCCCGAGTTATCCAAAACCCGATCCGGGCATATGTCCAAGTCCGAAATTATCATACGAACCTGCTGGAACCTTCGGATCTTGATTCCGAGGTCGTTTACTCAAAATATCAATCTTAGCTATTTTCTCCAACTTAAGGCTTCCGAAATGAGAATTTTCATTTAAATTTAACTCCGATCTTCCTGAATTTCAATTCCGACCATGCGTACAAGTCACAATACCTGAAATGAAGCTACTCATGGCCTTAGACTACTGAACGACACGCTAGGGCTCAAAACGACCGGTCGGGTCGTTACTTTTGCATCTACAACCGAAGAAGCATCAGCAATGTTAGCATAATAATTATACAAAATTTGTAAATGTTTGTGCAGATCAGAAATACAAGTCTCACTATCAGGAGTTTCATTTGCTCCAATGTCCATATAAGTATATAAAGCACTGATTAATTGGCGACACTTTATCATTTTGATAGTAGGGTTTAAAATAGCACCAATTAGGAAAATAGGGGGAATTGGGAAGAAATATTTTTTAAACTTATCTAGCATTTGTGCAACAACAACAGTATAACCGTCTTTCATCTTCAACTTATGTACTCAAAGAGAAATTTTAGCAATATGAACTAAGCCATTTACAATAGTAGGATAATAAGCTCCGGAAAACTCAAGTGTAGCCACATAAAATTTTTGTAAAAACTTTACAACATCTTCAATGACATCCCAAGTTCTAGATGTTAATAAACGGTTAGGATCAGTACAATGAGAATTAGCAACTTCAGTTATAGGCATTCTATATTTATAACAACATCTTAGGAATAAATAAGTATAATTCCACCTAGTAACTATTTGTTCAGGCATGAGTCTTGGTTTTAGTCCATAGTGTACAAATTTTTCCTTAAATGCATTAAATCTAGCACTTCTATTATTTCCTTGAATTACACTAACAACTCTCCTAACTAAAATGATTTCATTGTGAAATAAGTCAAGGCCACTCTTCACAATTAAGTTATAAATATGACATGCACATCTAATATGAAATATTTCAGGAAGTGGTGTAGATGCAATTTTAGTAATGTAATAGCAGAATTGTTGTTAGAAGCATTATCAAATGACATACACAAAACTTTTTCAGAA
>MU737391.1:158818-176399 GCA_026770625.1 Nicotiana glauca | reverse complement strand
CATGACCTTAGGAATTCAAATATATGATTTTCTCCTAATTCTATACTCAAAATCGTGGCTAAAATCCAAGTTTTATAATTTTCTAGGTTTTTCCACCACAACCCAATATTTACACTAATTCCATGCTTAATCTCATACATAATCAATGTATTTAACTCATAATATATCTTATGATGACAAAACTCTCTTCTTTAAGCTCTCCAAAATCGCCTCCAAGGCAAGAAAATGTGATGAGAAATGATCAAAAATCGGATTTTAAAACATTCTGCCCCAGTCACTTTTCGCTTCTGCGGTCCTAGGACCGCTTCTGCGGTCCCGCTTATGCGGACAAAAATCCGCTTCTGCGGTCCCTAAGCTCCAGCCAAAATTTCGCTTCAGCGGAAACCAAACAGCATCAGCGGTTCCGCTTGAGCGGTCCAAAAGCCGCTTCTGCAGCTCCTCCCCAAGCCGGCCTTTCTGCTTCTATGACCATTCCTCCGCAGATGCGGTCCCGCTTCTGCGGAACCTTGACCGCATCTGCGGTCCTCAAGCTTTAGTCCAAAAACCGCTTCTGTGGTGCCCCGTCCGCTTCTGCGGCGCCGCTTCTACGGCCAACCAACCGCAGAAGCGGAAACAACAGCAACCAGATGCCTTCAGCTCCCTTCCAAATTCCAATTTCGATCTGTTAACCATCCGGAATCCACCCGAGGCCCCCGGGACCCCAACCAAACATACCAACCAATCCCAAAATACGCTCCGGACTTGCTCGAGGCCTCAAACCACATCAAACAATGCTAAAATCACGAATTACACCCCAAATTCAAGTTTATGAACTTTAAAATTTCTAACTCCTATTTCCGATGTTTAAACCTATCAAATCACGTCCGATTGACCTCAAATTTTGCACACAAGTCATTTTTGACATTACGGACCTACTCCAACTTTCGGAATTTGATTCCGACCCCGATATCAAAAAGTCAACCCCCACGGTCAAACTTTCCAAAACCTTCAACTTTCTATCTTTAGCCAAATGGCTTCTAAATGGCCTACGGACCTCCGAATTCACTTCTGATCGCGCGTCCAACTCCAGAATCACTATACGGAGCTATTCACAGTCTCGGAATTCCAAACGGACTTTGATAACATTGAAATGCTCTTCAAGCCAAACTTATAGAATTTCTTCTAAAATGCTAACTTCCACATTAGGCGCCAAAACGCTCCCGGGTTATCCAAAACCCAATCCGAGCATACGCCCAAGTCCGAAATCATCATACGAACCTGATGGAACCTTCAGATCCCGATTCCGAGGTCGTTTACTTGAAGTTCAAATCCTAGCTCATTCTTTCAACTTTAAGCTTTCGAAATGAGAATTCTCTTCCCAAATCAACTCTGGACTTATTGAAATTTAATTCCGACCACGCGTACAAGTTTTAATACCTGAAATGAAGCTGTTCATGGACTCCGACTGTTGAACGGAGCACTGGTACTCAAAACGACCGGTCGAGTCATTACATCAGACCTACAAGTACTTCTAGGAATACCTTTAATCATAGGGTTATAAATTCTTTGAATATAAGTAACAAGATATGGTGAAGAAGAAAAATTAAAAGGTAAACAACCTAAAACAATCATTTTAGTTAATTTTTCTCGGTCTTTTTTAATATCGTATTTACCCAATAACCCCTCAGTGGCCGGGTTAAGTTTTTGTTGCCCACCTTCATCGCCTACTCCCCAGTCAATAGGGTAAATTTCTTCCATGTGCCTACGAAGTTGACCCGTTCCTCCATTCTTACCGGGCTAATGTTTATAAACTTCCTTACATATTTTACATTTTACATAATTTTTCTCATTTTCTAGTCTATCAAAAAATTCAAACACTTACTGCTTAATCTTCGATTCTTTTTAATAGGCAAAGGAGGCTTACTTGCACTTCCACCCCTAATATTTTGTGTTTGACTAGCATTTTCGGGTGTAAGTGGTGGTGTTTTAAGATTATCGGGTAATGGAATATCATTTAAAATATCAGCTAAATCATCATCAATACCATAATTTTCTTGAAGTAGCTCATAATCTACATTTACATTTTCGGGTGAACTTTCATAAACATGTGTAAAACTACTAGAAGAAGAACCACCTCTTATGTTTTTGGAATTTTTCTTACTACCACCTCTACTAGTAGTGCAAGCTTTTTTGGCCGCTCTAAGTAAATTCATTATGTAATTTAAAATAAAAAAATCAAATAATAATTCTAAATAATAAAGAAAAAGGGATGGAACGAGTGTACCGGGATTCCGAATATCGCACTAAATTAGATATAGAAAGTAGAAACTCAAACTTCAATTGATAACTTGATACTTGATAATTGATGCCACACTTCACTTAAATAATTGAATTAGAACTTTATGATAATAATACTTTTGTAATGACTAAACTTAATATTTGATGAAACTTGAAAGTTGAGAGCTTGAAATAATGAGTAATTGGGAATATTATCAAGAGAGAATTAGAGAGAAAATGAATTGAATTGTGAGGAATAATGAAGAAGAAAGGGGGGATATTTATAGTTTTTAAAATGTTACAATTGCAATTTATAAATTATAAGGGGTGGGGGCTAAAATATAAATAAAGAAGAAACAAAATGGCTGTTGGGGCAGAAAAACCCGTTGGCCAACGGTCTTTTTTGGTATTTGACCGTTGGCAACGGCCAGATTTTAATTAAAAAAAATTATATTACAGGTTAACGGGCTGAACCCGACTGTAGCCCGTTAAGAACCCGTTAAGGGCTTAACGGGTTATAGCGGGTTCGGTCACCCGTTTAAAAAAAATTAACGTTTGTAGCCCGCCCCCGCCCAACCCGTCCCAACCCGCTTTTTTGCTACAGTAACGGGCTGGACCGGGCTGACCCGAGTTGAACCGGGTTGTTAGCGGGTCAGCCCGGACCGATTAACACCTTTAAACTCAACTCCATCAGCGTCTGATCAATGGCTTAGTGCAAAAATAAATTGCATCAATTGTAGACTTTCTTATGAACAAAATAATCAATCAACTATTGAGAGATTTAATAAAGGCATAATACATACGGAGACACCTAAAGTTGGCACGATCTTTCACTTAGACACTTAAACTAGGCCTCTTTCCAGTTAGACATGTTTCTTAGACAATTCTCATACCAATTAGACACTTAAACCAGGCTCTAACCCATGACTTTTCTGGATAATATAACAAATCTCTACAAATATCCTTACAAATAAACTTAACTTCATATCTAGATTTAGAGCACCTCCAAAACTGTTTTCTCCTTTCCCCTCCTTTCTATTTCTTATGCCAATTAGACCATATATGCCTGGCACACATCCTAAATTCAGCATTAGGTAAAACTTCATTCAAAGCTGCAGTAAAACCCTGTACAATAATTAATAAGCCAGCAAAAAACGTGTCTAATTGGTATGAGAATTGCCTAAGAAACGTGTTTAATTAGAAAGATGCCTAGTTTAAGTGTCTAAGTGAAAGATTGTGCCAACTTTAAGTGTATTCGTATGTATAGTAGCTCAACTCCACCATCCTCTTCATGGCTTAAACTCGTCATACTCATTCAATTCATTGACAATTTACTTTAATCAAAATTGATAACTTTACCCTCACATCAATTAAAGCTTGCCTGTCACACATTAAAGCTTCAATTTCACATCAATTCTAGATAGCTTGATGGGGAAATATATCAACCAAGAATGAAAAATTCTTCGACTACACAGAAAACCAATATATAGTGAAATGAGTTAAAAAATAATCAACACTGGCACGTTCAAGTAGCCTTTCCACTAAGTTAAAAATCTATGGACTCTATATTGTATGTATCTAAATAGCAAGAAGTTCAAAAATTGAAATAACCGTGAATATATTCAAACATGTTGTCCATAACTATTGAAGTTAACAAACTAACGAAACATGAAAGTTAAATACAAGAAAAAACAGAAAATGATTCAAACATCTTTTTCATAACAAACGAAACTACTTTCTGGAGTTGTTACATATATAAACACTTTATGATATTTTTTTTTAAAAAAAACTCTCTTGATATTATTTCCTGACAACTGAGCATACGGATCTTCTTTAACCATTGGTACGACATTAGTTATACTCATATTGGCAGGTGTATTTGCAACATCGATAAAGTTAGTATCTTCAATAGAATCCTACATATTTTAAAATACAAAAAGTTGTGAAAATCAGCAGTGAAACTATAGTTCCTAATGCTTTATTATTACATACACCTGCAAATAATTTTATTAAAAGTATCAACAATATAAAGAAATATTAATGGTGAATTGTAAAATCACCATGATTTCGTTATCTTCATGAATGACTTGGTTATTATTGAAATCCAGATCCTATAAAAAATGTATATCATAATTAAAATTTTCTTCAATCACAAATATCAAAGTTTGAGAAATATTTCAGTAGAGAAACATATTTTTTATTAATAAGATGATAAAAAAAATTCAACCGAAAAATGTACAGATCCGTAGACTATTTTTTTAAGCACCTTAAAAGTTGCTTCATTAATAAAACTTCAAGAGAATTCAACAGAAAAGAAAGAAAGAAGGATAAGGTTCAAGCCTACAAAACTAACATTCCACATAAATGAAAAATTAACCAACAAAACAAAGTAATTCAAATTTGATATGAAACTTCAACTTTTACTATAATTGGGATTGATTAGTTCTCAATGAGTACTGATAAGCTATGTTATTCGGACTCCTAAAAAATGTTGTTGGGTGTGTGTTGGATCCTCCAAATTTAACGTATTTTTGGAAGATCTGATATGGGTACGACAACACGTTTGGAGAGTTCGAGCAACATAACTGATAATTAAAACATAAAGAAGATAACGAATCATAGATTAATGGTTAGATTTCATTTGGCATTTTTGAAACACTACTTCACAAAGGATATATTTAAGATGCTTGAGATATTTAAGTTTTGCTTATTTCTCAAAGATTGAATAAGATAATGCTCCAGCCCAAAATCTAGCATTCCGCATAAATGATTAAGCACCTAACAAAATAAGAAATTCAAATTAAATATTAAAGTTCAACTTTTACTATAATAGGGAGTGACTTGGATCATAAATTCATAGTTCGCTACATTCAACATCCACATGTAAAGAAAGTAGTAGTTAAATTAATTGGTAGGAATGGATTTTCAGTATATACTATATTTGCTTTATGTAGATTATTCTTTAATAATAGAAATATTTAAGTTCATGGAACTCATGTTTAGGAGCTTAAGCTTCAACTACTCCTAATTAAAAGAAAGAGCTTGGTATTCAAACTATAACCTGTCCATTGAAAATGTTGCCAGCTACTTATAAATATGAAAGTGGTGGAATGTGTGTGATAATGAGATGAAAAGCTTAAAATGCATAAGAAAGTGAAGGAGATGATATGATAAAAGTTGGTTCTTCATCAATATTTGATAGTTAATTTTTTTAATTGAACTAATCCGCAAGGACTAAAATTTTAGATACGTCATATACTGGGATTGAGATTTTTTTTCATGTCACGATCATAAGATAACATATAAAGAAAAGTAAACTATAACTGAAAAAATATGAAAAAGATTTAATTACCAAAGAGTTCAGTATTGTCAAATTCTTGTGGTTTTGACAGCTGCCATAGGTTCTAAATTTGAAGATACACATATGAATCGCGGATCTTGTATCTCCTCAAAATGATCTTTTGTGTGAATTCAACTTAAACTTGTGATCTTTGGTATTCAATCTCATATTATTTGGACAAACCACGGAATTCTTCATGATGTACAAACTCATTTCCTTAATTTGTTGCTTGAATTTTTGGATAAGAGACCTGCCAACACTTGCGTGAATGCGTTCGCCTTACAAAACCATTCAATTAGTTCAAAAGAATTAAGTTATTCCTTATATGGCGATATTATATTGAAGTCTATATAAATAAGTTTATAAATATTACATTTTCATCCATTAAAATAAGCTCAATTGAATAAAGAATATCAGGCCTGCCATGATCCACATTTTTCTAGCGTCAATACGAACCTTTCATTTACCGTTCATTGCCTCGCTATTAATTTTGCTAAGTTAATTACTTCCATCCTCCATTATGTCGCCTGTTAATTAAAATGAAGAATAAGTCAAAATAAAGATACAAATAATGGTGTAATCAATGAATTAACGTAGAATATAATGTCCTGTGGTATGCGCAAATCACTAAGAATTGTATTACAAAATCAAACCTTTAATTTTGTAATGAAATTCTTAGTTGCCTGTTAGTATTTCTATTGAACAAATTATATAACAACGAAAGAAAAGGAAAGCAAGGAGTGGAAGGAAGAAAAAACTGAAATTTTCATTGTTTTTCTCTATTCTAGATATATGATCATAATGTAGAGAAGCAAGAAGCGAAAGAAAGAAAGAACTGAAAGATTCGTTGCTTTTCTATATTCTAGTTAAATATCTATTCATAATCCAAAGAAGCATCAAAATTAATTCTGAGGATTTATTTGTTATAGAAATTTAATAAGTATTCTAGAATTACAAATCATAGAACTTACCTCTTGTGATCCAGAATTATAGAGTGGAATGCCAAGAAAGGAGAAAGAATTGGAGGTATTTACTATAAAATATGTAATTGATATGAAAAATCATATTACTGAGAATTCGTTTAAGATGGATTTGGGGATTAGGAGTTAGAAATCGTGGTGGTACATCGTGGGGCGTTTGAAGCGCACACTCCCTAGGGCTTAGGCGTGCGATGGTAAAACCAACAAAGATGTTGCAGAGATATTTTATTGGATCTTCTTGGTAAGTTAACTTTTAAGAATGTAATAAATTTGATATTTTATTATTTCCAAATTCAAAATTTAAAAATAAACTATTATAATCATTAAATTTGCACACAATCGTTTCCAAATTTCATTACTTCTTGGTAACTTCCCATAATTAATGGTTGTTGGTAAATTAATTTTTAAAAAATGTAAAAGGGTAGATATTACAGTATTTTGAAATTCAAATTTAAAATATAAACCTATTTACCTAATTTTAACTAATTTGTAACTAAAATTTTCACATGGCATTTTCTTCACGTAACACTTGGCAAATTTCCATGGCTGACTTCTTTCTTTGCAATAATATAGATAGTAATAATAATAATAATAATAATAATAATAATAATAATAATAATAATAGATAGATAGATAGATAGATTTCTTTGTAATGATATTTCTTAATTTTGACAGGTTTAATGTAATTATTATGCATTTAACATGTAACGATCCGGCCGGTCGTTTTTGGAATTAATACCCCGATCCCCTATTAACTGCTTTCTCCAAGTTTATTTCTGCTATTTTGAATTGCCAGGATGTTCGTTTTTGAATTTCAGAGAGTTTTGGGACACTTAGTCCCTAAATGAGAACTTAAGTCTTAGAAATTTGATCATAGTCGGAACAATATAAAGACGGTCTCGGAATAAAAATTTGATAGTTCCGTTAGCTCCGTTAGGTGATTTCGGGCTTAGCGGCGTGATCGGATTGTGGTTTGGAGGCTCGTAGCTAATTTAGGCTTGAAATGCCGAAGGTCAAATTTTAGAAATTTTCGGTTCGATAGCGAAATTTTGATCCAAGTTCGGAATGGAATTTTGAGAGTTACAATAGTTCTGTGATGTCATTTGGGACGTGTGTGCAAAATTTCAAGTCATTCGGACGAGGTTTGATAGACTTTTTGATCGAAAACGTATTTTTGAGAAATTTGGAGTTCTTAGACCTAAATCCATGGTTAATTCGAGGTTTCGATGTTGTTTTAAGTGGTTTAAGGATTGGTGCAATTTTGGATAATGATTTGTGAATTGTTGGTGCTTTTGGTTGAAGTCCCGAAGGCCTCGAGTGGAATTTGGATGGTTGATGGAGTTTAACTCGGGCATTTCAAAATGTTTTGATGTCGTTTCTTCAAGAATAATTGGTATAATATTAATCAAATAAGCTCCAAATTTAGTTTTGATTGAATAATTAGATCTGTATCGAAATTTTGGAGCCATAGCAAAAAGAATCGTCCAATTCGGATATTGTATGAGAGAGTTATACCCATTTTCGTGCCGGTAAAAAATATTTCCCATCGCCAGCGCCCAAGGTAGCATGGGACGCTAGCCCTGACACCCGGATTTATTAGCTACTGGAATTGGTGCCACAGGCAGTGCCCCACGCCACCTGTGGCGCCCGTATCGTAAAACACAATAAAAAGGGGGTCTTTGTCCATTTTTGACAAAAACATAGTTGGGGGAGCTCGGGTGAGGCGATTTTTCAAGAGATTTTTCGGGGTAAGTGTTCTTAACTCAATTTTGGTTAGATTGCTCGAATTTATTATACGTTTTGGTGTTAAATTCGTGAATTTTGTTAGAAAAGTTTAGAAAACCCTCTCGGATACATTTGATGATTTGAGGGTCAAAATGTTATGGGATTTGGATAATTTTTATATGGTTAGACTCGTAAGAGTGCGAGGTTTCTGAAAATGTAAAATTTATCCGATTCCGAGACGTAGGCCCGAGGGGCATTTTGGTTATTTTATAATATTTCGGGTATTGTCTTATAATTCAATTGTGGAATCAGTTACTTGAAGTATTATTTACAATGTGCAATTGAATTGAATAGATTTGGGCCATTTGGAGTCGGATACTCATGACAAAGGCGTGATATCAGGTTGACTTGCACTTGTTCGAGGTAAGTGGCTTGTCTAACCTTGTGTGGGGGACTCTCCCCTTAGGATTGGTATTGTGATATTTGATATGCCTTGTACGTGAGGTGACGAGCGCGTACTTGTTCTAATTGTTGAAAATCCTATTTTCATTAAAATAGCTTTAAATTGTATTTTTCCTTTCTTGTTTGCACTACTTGGAATTTAAGTCTGTTGTTAATCTATGGAAGCATGTCTAATTGCCTTATTTGGATTCTGTGCAGCATGCTAGGCTAGACTAATTGTTTGCCTTATTGTGAAGTTGATATTTTTCCGAGAATTTCTCTCATTTTTGTTGTGTATTTACATTGGGAATACGAGTTTGATTCTCGGGAACTCCCCCTTGTTTGTTTATATTTGGGACTACGGGTTCGATTCCCGGGAGATCCCCCTGTACGTTTATATTTGGGACTACGGGTTCGATACCCGGGAGATCCCCTGCACAGTTATATGGAACTACGGCAATGCAGCCGGTAGATTCCCCTTGTACTAGGTATTTATATTTGGGACTACGGGTTAGATTCCCGGGAGATCCCATGTACATTGACAGTTGGAGTACGGGACGATATTCCGGGAGATCCACTGGACAGATGATAGTTGGACTACGGGACGGTATCCCGGGAGATCCACTGGACATATGATAGTTGGACTACGGGACAGTATCCCGGAAAATCCACTGGATAGATGAAATGAAAATGGAACTCAGGAACATATCTTGGAGATTTCTGGTTGGTATTATTAGTACTAAATTGTATTCCCTCCAGTGTTTACATTGTATTCATGTTGTTTTGTGAACTTGTTGATGTTCTCTATACACTGATGTATTTTACTGTTGTTCACACTTATTTATACCGCTGTATTCCACACTATTGGATTATATGTTGTATTTTATCTCAGTAGGGTCCTAACCTTCCTCATCACTACCCAACCGAGGTTATGCTTAGCACTTATTGAGTACCGTTGTGGTGTACTCATGCACTTTCTATACATGTTTTTCATGTGCAGATCCTGGTACTTAATTCAGTCCTATTACCCCTGAGGTGAGGCGACTGCTCTAGTGACTTCGAGGTATATCTGCCGCGTCCGCAGACCAAGGAGTCTCTCTCTATTTCTGCATTTTGTACTTAGCCCTTCTGTACTTCTGTCCTTGTTAAACATTCTGGAGATTAGAGCTATGTAGTATTTTTTTTCTTAGCTTGTGTATCCATGAGTTTCCGGGTTTTGGGATAGTTTATCAGAATTTAAGGTTGTGTTTATATGACAAGCGGCATTTACATACTGTTCCATTCAGTTATTTTGACTTTTGTCTATTAAATTCCGCAAGTTTAGATTGTTTTCCGCATTGTTAGGCTTACCTAGTCATAGGGACTAGGTGACGTCATGATAGTTCACGGAGGGCGAACTGGGGTCGTGATAAGTTGGTATCAGAGCTCTAGGTTCATATGATTCATGGATAACAAGCCGGTTTATTAGAGTCTCGCTGATCAGTACGGAGACGTCTGTACTTATCTACAAGAGGCTATGTAACTGTTAGGAAAATTCCACTTCATTTCATTCCTTATCGTGCAACATTTATTCAGTTTGGGGCCTATATCATATGTTCTTTTTGCATCCACTCGTGTATTTATATTGCGCGCCCGGTATCAATTATGCGCCAATGATTCGTGATGCTACAGAAGGATTATAAGGGAGTCAAGAATTTGCTCAACCATTGTTACCGCGTGTCATCCATATCGATAATGCAGAAGTATTAAGAGATCATTCAGTTGTGCACATAGGGGTGCAATAGGCTCTGACGTCTGGTTGGTAAGTACGGTCTTAAGAAGGTTCACTTAATTGCCTAATCGTCTCGATAATGGTAGAGTCACGAGGTGGATATAGATCTGAAGATAGTTGGTGGTAATAGAGACTATGTGGTTCATATGAGATGTCTATTTAGCGAAGGGTACAACTAGCAACAGAGATACTGGAGGAAGTGAGTTTAACTGTCATAAGAATGACATGTGCCGAATGAATGGCTTGAGGTGTCTTATGATGGTGACATACGAGCGATAAAAGTTAGTATTATGGATTATCAAGATGTATCTTATGGCTTTGTGCCAAGTGAAGGGAGTCAACTATCAACGATCAAATTGTGGGTCATGTGTCATATCAGATTTGGCCTAAGATGTATTTACGTGGTATTCAAAAGTTCTCTGAAACTTGTATATGAGTAAGAGTTGAGATTTGTATGGGATGATGATGGAACTTTCGATATTCCTATGTCCATAATAATTCTACATTTCAGTATCAGCAGGGACATGGAAACAATTTCAGAATACTCATAGTGCTCCAGTAAATCAGGGCACTCTCATGGGGCAGTCATCTTTTAATGCACCACTAGCATGAGATTCCTTCAATGGTTATTCTAGTTATCCGGCACAGACTTAGTATGAGCAGCTGAGCTGCGGATGGGTTGTTATGAAAGTGGTGATACTATAAACATCATGAGAAATTATCCCAGACTTGGGAGAAATCCATTTCATCAAAACACACAGTCAACACACTCCATTATAGTTACTAATCTACATACGCTACAAGTTAGAGATGGAGAACGAACGTGTAGATGGCGCCTAAGAGGTGGATGCCCGACCCATTGATATAACTGCTATAGTGTGGCTGAGGCCACTACACCAGATGGTGTCATTACAAGTACAATTCTGATTGTTATAAAAAGGATATTTTTCCTTAATTTGATTTGATTTTGAAAATTGAGGCGAGTCCTCTTAATATGCTCCACTCATGAGTGAGCTTCGTAATCCTGAAATCTATTTATGTGAATACTCACGTTAGGCTATTATATTGAGATAGTTATTTCTATCTTTATGTGTTGGTCACTAAGAATATCTATGAGGCTAAAAGTGACTTTCTATTATGTACTACAACGGGTTTTGATGTGATTTTAGGATAATTAATTTCAATTGTCAATTATATGCCCTATCGATATGAGGGTTCATTATATGTTGTGATTTTCCTTGACGAAAATTTTTGAAAAGAAGAAAGAAAGGAAATGAAAATTTTCAGTTGGCACAATGTGCAAATACTTGTGATTCAAGAGTTGAGGATGAGATCCTCAAATTTTTATATAATGTGAAATATTTTTTTTAAATGAGCTACAAGTTGCGATGGATGTTATATAAGGACAAGGTCCTGGTGGTGAAAAGTTTATGTGTTTAAAATTCTCCTTTTATGAAATTAAAATTTTTGTACTATATTTTAAATGGGAGTCATGCTTGTTAGGCTTATTTGACAATTCTTGTATATTTTCTGTTCATATTCAGCCTTTTTTGTGTTGTAAACGTTGAGTTTTAGCCTATGATATAGGCGCCTAGGTGGCGATAAATATGACTCGTTAATTCGGGTAAGTAATTATGAGGTCTCCATGCCTCGTTGTGAGTATAGTGGAGGTCTGAAATGAGATGTTTGTTAACATAAGGTTAATTGGCAATGTTGTGATTTATGAACAGCTATTATGGCCAGAGACGTGGTTATGAGCATACAGATGATGTGTTTCATGTCCAGATATCATTGCGATAATGTGATGCTTGTAATGCATAGATTAATATTATTGATATATACATTGTGGTGTTTCATTGGATTGTGGATGTGTTGTTAGGATTTGTTTTGGTGTTACTCTGGCAGGTGGATAGGCCCATTTATAGGGGAGGCTCTGCCAAATTTTCTGAAAAATTTGGGAGTTAGAAAAATTTGAGACATTAAGATGTGCGAAGAAAGAGATAAGCTATGTTGTGTATTTGAGGACGAATAACCCTAAGTGGGAGAGAATGTAACATCCTGAAGAAAACAATTTCAAAATATTTAAGTGCTATTAAAAGTTAAAGTGTGATGATGTGGAATTTGGGTCCTATGACGAATGTCAGATGTTGAAGTTTGGATCATGTCCTAAGGTTATGGACTAAGGACGAGGTGAAACCTTCAGCTAAGTTGAAGGATCAGTTACAGGAATTTGCTTGATAAGGGTTTTTATTCGGCCCAGTGTATCATCCTGGGGTGCTCATGTTTTGTTCGTGAAGAAAAAAAATGATGGTTCTACGCATATGTGTACTGATTATAGCCAGTTGAACAAGGCTACAGTGAAGAACCGTTATCCTTGCCCCATATTGATGATCTATTTGACCAGCTCCAAGGCGCATGAGTGTTTTCTAAGATTGATTTGCGCTCAGGTTACCATCAGTTAAAGATTCGGGAACCAGATATCCCGAAGACTGCTTTTAGGACTCGGTATTGCCATTACGAGTTTCTTGTTATGTCATTTGGGCTGACCAATGCCCCAGCAGCCTTTATGCATTTGATGCACAGTGTATTCCGGCCTTATCTTGATTCTTTTGTCATTGTCTTTATTTATGACATTCTGGTGTACTCCCAGAGTCGGGAAGATCATGAGCTGCACCTGAGAACCGTGCTTTAGACTCCGAGAGAGAAGAAGTTATATGCTAAGTTATCGAAATGTGAGTCTTGGTTGGATTCAGTGGAATTATTAGGCCACACGGTGTCGAATGAGGGTATTCAGGTGGATCCGAAAAAAATAGAGGCCATGCAGAGTTGGCTCAGACCATCCTTAGCTACAGAGATTCGCTATTTCCTCGACTTGGCGGATTACTACTGTCGTTTTGTGGAGGTGTTTTCATCAATTGCAGCCCTATGACCAGATTGACCCAAAAGGGTGCCCCTTTCCAGTGGACGGAAGAGTGTGAGGCGAGCTTTCAGAAGCTCAAGGCATCTTTGACTACGACCCTAGTTTTGATATTGCCTACAGGTTCGGGGTCTTATGTGGTCTATTGTGATGCCTCGAGAGTTGGCCTTGGAGCGGTATTAATGTAGGACGGTATGGTGATTGCCTATGCGTCCAGACAGTTGAAGGTAAATGAGAAGAATTATCATGTTCACGATCTTGAGTTAGCTGCTATTGTTCACACCTTAAAGATCTGGCGTCATTATTTGTACGGAGTGCCATGTGAGATTTATAATGATCACCGGAGCTTGCAGCACATCTTCAAGCAAAAAGGAACTAAATTTGCGCTAGAAGAGGTGGTTAGAGTTGCGGAAGGATTGTGACATCACTATCCCCTGTCACCCGGGCAAGGCCAATATAGTGGCCGATGCTTTGAGTCGTCGGGCAGAGAGTTTGGGAAGTTTGGCTTACTTGCTAGCATCAGAGAGGCCTATGGTGATGGATGTTCAGGAATTAGCCATCCAGTTTATGAGATTGGATCTTTCGGAGCCTAGTCGGGTTGTAGCTCGGTGCCTTAACTATGAGCAGGTCAATTATAAGCACCAGAGACTCGGTGGGTTGGTTCGAGCCGGGTGAGGCTAGAGTATTGGTACATACTTGGTTCATGATGCTTTGCAGAAGGTTAAGGTGATTCAGGATAGACTCCGTACAACCCAGTCCAGACAGAAGAGCTATGCGGACCGGAAGGTTCGTGATGTTTCCTATATATTGGAGAGCAGGTTCTGCTTCGTGTTTCGCCTATGAAGGGCATTATGAGATTTGGGAAGAAAGGGAAGTTGAGTCCGAGGTTTATTGGCCCTTTTGAGATATTGAGGCATGTTGGGGAGGTTGCTTATGCGCTAGCCTTACGTCCCAGCTTGGCATGGAGTTCATCCGGTATTTCATGTTTCGATGCTCCTAAGGTATCACGGTGATCCCTCGCACGTGTTGGAATTCAGTTCAGTCCAGCTGGACAAAGACCTATCATATGTTGAGGATCCATTGACAGTATTGGACAGGCAGGTTAGAAAGCTAAGGTCAAAGAACATTGCATCAGTGAAGGTTAAGTGGCGGGGTCAGCTGGTCGAGGAGGCGACCGGGGAGACCGAGAAGGATATGCGCAGTCGTTACCCTCATCTCTTTCACTACTTCAGGTATGTCTTTATGCTCGTTCGAGGACGAACGGATGTTTAAGTGTGGGAGGATGTAACGACCCGGCCGATCGTTTTTGGAATTAATGCCCCGATCCCCTATTAACTGTTTTCCCCAAGTTTATTTCTGCTATTTTGAATTGCCGGGATGTTCGGTTTTGAATTTTAGAGAGTTTTGAGACACTTAGTCCCTAAATGAGAACTTAAGTCTTAGAAATTTGACCATAGTCGGAATAATGTGAAGACGATCTCGGAATGGAAATCTGATGGTTCCGTTCCGTTAGGTTATTTCGGGCTTAGCGGCGTGATCGGATTGTGGTTTGGAGGTCCGTAGCTAATTTAGGCTTGAAATACCGAAAGTCAAATTTTAGAAATTTTCGGTTCGATAGTGGAATTTTGAGAGTTACAGTAGTTCCGTTATGTCATTTGGGATGTGTGTGCAAAATTTTAAGTCATTCGGACGAGGTTTGATAGACTTTTTGATCAAAAACGTATTTTTGAGAAATTTGGAGTTCTTAGACGTAAATCCATGGTTAATTCGAGGTCTCGATGTTGTTTTAAGTGGTTTAAGGATTGGTGCTAGTTTGGATAATTATTTGTGAATTTTTGGTGCTTTTGGGTGAAGTCCCGAAGGCCTCGAGTGGAATTTGGATGGTTGATGGAGTTTAACTCGGGCATTTCAAAATGTTTTGATGTCGTTTCTTCAAGAATAATTGGTATAATATTAATCAAATGAGCTCCAAATTTAGTTTTGATTGAAGAATTAGATCCGTATCGAAATTTCGGAGCCATAGCAAAAAGAATCGTCCAATTCGGACATCGTATGAGAGAGTTATGTCTATTTTCGTGTCGGTGAAAAATAGTTCCCATCGCTAGCGCCCAGGGTAGCGTAGGGCGCTAGCCCTGACGCCCGGATTTATTAGCTACTGGAATTGGCGCCACAAGCAGCACCCCACGCCAACTGTGGTGCCTGTATCGTAAAACACAATAAAAAGGGGGTCTTTGGCCATTTTTGACAAAAACATAGTTGGGGGAGCTCGGGTGAGGCGATTTTTCAAGGAAAACATCAGGGTAAGTGTTTTTAACTCAATTTTGGTTTAGATTACTCGAATCTATTACACATTTTGGTGTTAAATTTGTGAATTTTGTTGGAAAAGTTTAGAAAACCCTCTCGGATACATTTGATGATTTGAGGGTCGAAATATTATGGGATTTGGATAATTTTGATATGGTTAGACTCGTGAGAGTGCGAGGTTTCTGAAAATATAAAATTTATCCGATTCTGAGACGTGGGCCCGAGGGGCATTTTGGTTATTTTACAATATTTTGCGTATTGTCTTGTAATTCAATTGTGGAATAAGTTATTTACAAGTATTATTTACAATGTGCAATGAATTGAATAGATTTGGGCCATCTAGAGTCGGATACTCGTGGAGAAGGCGTGATATCGGGTTGACTTGCACTTGTTCGAGGTAAGTGGCTTGTCTAACCTTGTGTGTGGGACTCTCCCCTTAGGATTGGTATTGTGATATTTGATATGCCTTGTACATGAGGTGACGAGCGCGTACTTGTGCTAATTGTTGAAAATCCTATTTTTATTAAAATAGCCTTAAATTGTATTTTTCCTTTCTTGTTTGTACTACTTGGAATTTAAGTCTGCTGTTAATCTATGGAAGCATGTCTAATTGACTTAATTGACTTACTTGCTCAACATGCCTTATTTGGATTCTGTGCAGCAGGCTAGGTTAGACTAATTGTTTGCCTTATTGTGAAGTTGATATTTTTCTGAGAATTTCTCTCATTTTTGTTGCGTATTTACATTGGGACTACGCGTTTGATTCCCGGGAGCTCCCCCCTTGTTTGTTTATATTTGGGACTGCGGGTTCGATTCCCGGGAGATCCCCCTATACATTTATATTTGGGACTACGGGTTCGATTTCCGGGAGATCCCTTGCACAGTTATATGGAACTACAACAATGCAGCCGGTAGATTCCCCCAGTACTGGGTATTTATATTTGGGACTACGGGTTAGATTCCCGGGAGATCCCATGTACATTGACAGTTGGACTACGGGACGGTATCCCGGGAGATCCACTGGACAGATGATAGTTGGACTACGATACGGTATCCCGGAAGATCCACTGGACAGATGATAGTTGGACTACGGGACGGTATCCTAGGAGATCCATTAGATAGATGAAATGAAAATGGAACTCAGGACGGTATCCTGGAGATTTCCGGTTGGTATTATTAGTACTAAATTGTATTCCCTCCAGTGTTTACATTGTATTCATGTTGTTCTGTGAACTTGTTGTTGTTCTCTATACACTGATGTATTTTACTGTTGTTCACACTTATTTATACCATTGTATTCCACACTATTGGATTATATGTTGTATTTTATCTCAGTAGGGCCCTAACCTTCCTCGTCACTACCCAACCGAGGTTAGACTTGGCACTTACTAAGTACCGATGTGGTGTACTCATGCCCTTTTTGTACATGTTTTTCATGTGCAGATCCAGGTACTTATATTCAGTCCTATCACCCCTGAGGTGAGGCAACTGCTCTAGTGACTTCGGGGTATATCTGTCGCGTCCGCAGACCAAGGAGTCTCTCTGTGTTTCTGCATTTTGTACTTAGCCCTTCTGTACTTCCGTCCTTGTTAGACATTCTGGAGATTAGAGCTATGTAGTATTTTTTTCTTAGCTTGTGGATCCATGAGTTTTCGGGTTTTGGGATAGTGTATCATAATTTAAGGTTGTGTTTATATGCCAAGCGACATTTATATATTGTTCCATTCAGTTATTTTGACTTTTGTCTATTAAATTCCGCAAGTTTAGATTGTTTTCCGCATTGTTAGGCTTACCTAGTCATAGGGACTAGGTGCCGTCACGATAGTTCACGGAGGGCGAACTGGGGT
>MU737391.1:131248-150264 GCA_026770625.1 Nicotiana glauca | reverse complement strand
GGGGGGGGGGGGGGGGAGGCATGTATCAATATTGAAGGGTGATGATTAGAGAATACTACAAATAATAGAAAATGATGACACATAACATTTACGATAGAAAAAAAGCTTATTTTGCCCATAAGCCTTGGAAAAAGCCCCAGGAATTAGATGTCAGTTAATTAAACCACTCAAGGCATGTGGTGAAATGATATCTTAACATGTGTGGTTGTCTCACAAGGCATGCAGTAAAAAAGAAATGATTTGAGGGTTACCCTAGTAGTTGAATGGTAAAAGGTAAAATTAAGCAGGATTTATATGCATGCCACATGCCATCTGAACGTCTCTTGTAGTTCCTTTCTGCCAGCTACATTTTCTTAATGTGCTTGGTTACCATATTTCAAGATTACAGTGGCAATATCAGTTTTTTTTAGTAGTGTCTGTTTAGTTCCAAGGATCCTACTATTTCTCAGCCATGCTTATAGTAAAATGTAGTCTGTGGGTAATGAACAACTTTTGGGAAGGGTTTGCTAGTCAGTCCTGTTTTTTTTAATGGCTTGTTTAATTTTAAACATTTCTTTTGTAAAATTTGGTTTGTGGAGTAGGTCAGCATGCTTTTAATATTGTGTTGAAAGTTGTGGATTTGGTCACTTCTAATGATTGAAAGCAAGGTCATAATAAGAAATTTCATTGGCCATGTTTTTATGTTGAAGACATAATTAAATAAACAAAAGTACGCTCTCTATAACAACTTAAGCTTTTAGATGAGATGGTCACACACTTCAACATGGTATTAGAGCAGAGATACTGGGTTTGAATCTCACCGACACTCATTATTAAGAATTTCCACGTGCTTGACCCATGAAAAAGATCAAGCTCGCACGTGATGGGGCATGTTGAAGACACGATTAAATAAATTAAAGTGTTATCTCTCTAACAACTTAAGCTTTTAGGAAATATCACACACTTCAACACTGGTAGTCAACGAATAGATGGTATTTACTTCTCTAATCATTGAAAAGTAATACTCCCTCCATTTCAATTTATGTGAACCTATTTCCTTTTTAGTCCATGCCATAAAGAATGATCCCTATCCATATTTGGATGCAATTTACCTTTATGCAATGGTTTATATCTACACAAAATATATGTGTCTCATTTTACACCACAAGTTCAAAAGTCCTCTTTTTTCTTAAATTCTGTGCCCAGTCAAATAGGTTCACTTAAATTGAAACGGAGGGAGTATATAATTGAGAAAATACAAAATTATTATCAACTCAAGGTTAAAGAGAAAGGCCTCAAGGGAAATGGTGGCAAGAAAGGCGAGAGAGTTCTGTAGTTCTCTAGGGATATGCAACCATTTCAATACGAGAGATTGGAAAAGGTTGTCAGTCTATATGATTTTACATGCATATTTGTAGCCGTAGATGCGTCATAATATGTGATTCTTATTGGTGTGTTCACCAAAATGTTGTGCAAGTATAAAAGACGTGATTTAGTTTTGTGAATAATGCGTAAATAGATTTCTCCTCTACATAAAATGCAGTATTAAAGATGCCTGTTTGAATAGAGTAATGTTCTTGTTCCAGTTTGGAATTTCGTTTAGGTTGTTCATGCATTACCAAAACAAACATTCCACTGGCAAAGTCACTTTCTATGAAAACTATTTCCTTTTTGTGGCTGGAACTAGAATCCCCCTGCACCTTTATCACTTGCTTCATTTTTCTTTTTCCCCTCTTTTCCCCCCTGTTGTATAGGAGTGGGCTAGGGTAGGTAGTGTCTAAGAGGAGGGATATCAGGTCCCTCTTGATTTGAATTGTGGAAACACGAAGATGAAGGTGCTAATGCCCTTTAACAGTACATTACTCTTTCTTCTCTGAGAAAAATATCTCATCTTTTAACAACGTTAACATGCAGTAAATTGTCTCAGGAAGTTGTTGCACCTTAAATCAGTCTGCTCCATGGCAAACTTCTGGCTATGATGAAAATGCCGATCATCAGAGTCTTCAAAATTCGCAGAACATGCAGCAAAAGGAGGGAGATTCATCTGATATGGAACTAAAGCAGCATGGTATAGATGCTCCTACTCAACAACACGAAGATGATTCCTCACAGGAGCTTAATTCCCTTCGTTTGCAGCATATACATGCCAAAGATGCTTATCAACTACCGAGGGCTGAACAAAACACACTTCACGCCTCTGAGGTGTTGAATTTGAAGAGATCTGAAAAGAATCCTGAAAATTTAGATTCCCGGCATCTAAACTTGCAGGGATCGAGTAATCAACAATCTATGCAGTCATTTCCAACAGGGACTAGCGGTCAGCAATTGATGGCAGCAAAGACAAGTTATCAACCAAAATCTGCAACTGGTTTGAGTAGCCAACCAGCAATCAATGTAGTTAACCAGGGCAAACAAGTGCCTTTTTCCATCCTTATCCCTTACATACAATGCCAACTCGACAAACACAGGGCGATGCATCTTCAGACTCTCTACCTTAAACTCAGGGTAGTTTGTTAGAGCCAACTAGTTTTCTGTATCATTTATCCTTTTCTTTTTGTTATGGTATTATTTTTTTTCTTAAGTAATGTTGGAATGTGATCAGAAAAATGAAATCTCTAAGGAAGATTTTATACGACACATGAGAAGTATAATAGGTGAGCAGATGCTCAAAATGGCTGTATACAAATTTCAATCTCAGGTACAAAAGAAGCAGCATTTCCTAATAATTAAATTACATTCTGTGTTTGTTCACTTATTTAACATGAATGTTTAAATCAGGCAGCTAGAAATGATCAGGCTGTACCTCAGTCTCAGGCTTCACCACAGCAACACCAGCAAAATCGAACTGATGGTAACTGTGTTCTCAATATCATTCATACAAATCAGAAGATTCCAACTTATTTTCTGACCCTACTTATCATTGTGCTGCTGCTCTGCGAACATCCACAGATTCAAGCAACTTGGCAGGTGATAGTAATGCTAAAAAATTGCATGAGGTGGAAAACCAAGCAGATTTGCATGGAACACCAGGAAGCCAAATTTCTTCTTCTAGTTTGTTTGCTGTAAAACAAGAAAGAGATTGTTCAGCATTCCCAGTAAAGGGCCTTAATAAGCAACAACAGCAGCATTTGCACTTTTCACAGGCATCTTTTCCCAAGTTTGCAAATATTGGGGACACCTATAGTCCATATTCTGTAACTAATGTTAGTTCATCTATGGGGACACCAGTCAAACAGCCATCTAATGATATACAGATAAGTCAAATTCCGGCTTATCCAAATAGAAATGCAACTCCATTAAGAGCCTCAACACATGCCGTGAATATGATAAATGCACCTAAGCTTGAAAGACAAAATTCATTTGGTGAACCCAAAAGAATACCAGGTGGAAGTCTTTCTCATGTGTCAAATACATCAACAATGCAACAGAGTTCCCTTCAATGGTCACGGTCCACCAATAAAGAGCAGAAAATTCTTCTTTCGACACCAATGACCAATCTAAAGCCTGAACCAATTGATCATTTGCAAGACCAGGGGCATGAATCGCAGTTGGCATCCTTCACATCAGTTCAAGTAGAACAAGGAAATTCCAGCTCAGTGAGTTCAAAGTATGAAGCTTTTAAAGTGCAGACGTCTAGAATGGGTATCTCAACAACCACTAGCATCAAACTTTCAAATTTACTCTCCCTTTCAGTGTCATCTCAAATGGACACTATTACATTGGTAATTATCTTGTTTCCCCATCCTGCTTTTTATTTTTTCTTCTTCTTTTTCTAATGATACTGATATGCTATTAGTCATTGTATCCGTGGACAGAGAAATCCAAAACCTGTCTATCTTGGAGTCCTATGTTTGATTTTGTTTTTTATCAAGAAATTTTAATTACTGCAAAACATGCTTTAGACTCCCGATAGCTCAATATAGTTTCTGAAGAAATTGGGAAGTTCAAAGTTTTCTCATACAAGAGGAAAAAAGAATGGTAGTTCTTTTATTATATAATGTGTCTGGTTTTAATTTCTTTATCATCCAACGTTGCACATAAACCTTTAGTTTTTGGCTTAGGGGCTTTTCATCTAATTTAGTACTCCCTCCGGTTCACAGTAAGCGTCCAATTTACTTTTTCATTTTGGTTCAAAATAAGTGTCCAGTTATGTAATCAAGAAAGAAATCAATTTGTTTTTACAAAATAACCCCTATGTACATATCCCTAAAAAGTTTTCTTACTCCTCACATTAAATGTTTAATTAGGGGTAGTTTAGTTATAGTAGGTATTTTTGTATAAAATTTAGTATTTTCTTAATGGGCGTGCTAAAAGCAAATTGGACACTTATTGTGAACCGGAGGGAGTAACAAATAGCAATGTGTAAATGGTTTTCCATTTTTCTTTCAAGAAGCCCAAAAATAGGAGGAAAAAAAATGAAATGAGAAGGGAAAAAAAATAAGAGAGAGCAGGAGGGGCTCATTGTTGATAGAGGGAGATGGGTGAATGGCTTTTCCGTGACACTGCTGATTTTTCTGGGAATAGGTGAGAAGGATGGGTGGTGGGACCGGAGGGAGAATGTGGCGGGGGATGACAGGTGCTGGGCGGGGCACTGCATGAGAGGTGAGGGGCAGGGGACAAAGAACAAGGTGCTCTGGGAAGGGCGCTAGGGAGCGGGTGGTGATGGACAAGGTCTCCTGGAGGAGGAGGGGGCGAGGGTAGAGAGACTAGGTCATTCACTCGATTTCTTTTCTTTTTAATTAACTATTTTGGTTTGAATTTGGCAAGAAAAAGAAAAAAAGTCATCTAAATAGTGAAGTTAAAAAAAAAGAGAGAAAGCATGTTATATTTAATGGTCGCAGTATCCAACAAGTTAAAAAGTTATATATGCAAAGTAAATGGACGAAATAATGATTTTGCCAAGAAAATCGGGACCAAAAATGCCTTAAAAAAGTGNGGGGGGGGGTGGGAAGAAACTGAGAGAAAGAGAGGGAGTAGGATGTTTCTAGTTGCTTTCTTTTTGTTTAATACATGTTTCACTGTCTATTGTTGAATTGGTGCTCATGGCGTTGCTTGCTCATGTTGCATGGTTATGACGCAGCACTGATTTATATTATAGTATAAAATAAAAAGAGGGTGTGAAGATATCCGGAAGCTTCCACGATTACTACATAGCTTAGTGGTTTAGTTTCAACTGTTTTTTGTACTTTGCATTCCTTCACTTAGTTATCACTACCTTTCCTATGTCTGCTAGCTATATGGTGTACAAAGAGCAGTGTAGGGAGAGGAAGAAGGACTTACATATGGTGTTCTGCGACCTAGAAAAAGCATACGATAAAGTCCTAAGGGAGGTTCGTACAAGATGTTTGGAGGCTAGAGGCGTTTCTAGTCGCATGCGCGATTAAGGACATCTACAATGAAGCTAAGACTTGGGTAAGGACAGTGGGAGGAGACTCGGGACACTCCTTACTCATGAGAGGGTTGCACCAAGGATCAACTCTTAGCCCGTTCTTATTCGCCTTGGTGATGGATGAGTTGACGCGACACATTCAGGAGGTGTCTTGGTGCATGTTATTTGCAGATGACATAATGTTGATTGACGAAATGTGAGGTGGTGTTAACGCTAGGCTAGAGGTTTGGAGGCAGACCCTGGAGTCTAAAGGTTTTCAAATTGAGCAAGAATAAAATAAAATACTTGGAGTGCAAATTCAGTGAAGTGACTTGGGAAACTGACGTGGAAGTGAGGCTGGATACACAAGTCGTCCTCAAGAGAGGAAGTTTCAAATATCTTGGATCTATAATCCAAGGTAATGTGGAGATTGACGAAGATGTCACACATCTTTGGAGCGGGGTGGATGAAATGTAGGCTCGCATATGGTGTCTTGTGCGATAAGAATGTGCCACCAAGACTTAAAGGTAAGTTTTACAGAGTGGTTATTAGACCAACTATGTTGTATCGGCGAAGTGTTGGCTTGTCAAGACCTCTCATATTCAGAAGATGAAAGTATCGTAAATGAGGATGTTGAGACGGATGTGTATGCATACTAGGAGAGATATATTAAAAATGAAGATATTTGGGACAAGGTGGGAGTGGCTTGTGTCGTGGACAAGATACGAGAAAGAAGGCTGAGATGATTTGGGCATGCGAAGAGGAGATGCATAGATGCCCCAGTGAGGTGTGAGGTTGGCTCTGATGGGTCCAGGGAGAGGTAGAGATAGGCCGAAAAAGTATTAGAGAGAGGTGATTAGGTACGATATGACACACCTTCAACATATCGAGAACATAACCCTTGATAGCAGGGTGTGGAGGTCGAGGATTATAATAGTAGGTTAGTAAATAGTCTAGCGTATTTCTTTTTCATACATTTATTTCCTTTCCATACCTGTAGAACTAGTGGTATTCTCGTATTTTCTTTTCTTAGATTTCTATTTCTATATGTTATTTCTTTTGGTTCTGTTATCTTATGTTTCTGGATATTGTTACTGTTTCTCTTTCCATGGCTTCTCCACTACCGTATTTCTTTTTCAAAACTGCTATGATTATGCTTTCCTTGAGCCGAGGATTTATCGGAAACAATCTCTCTACTTTTACAAAGTAGGGGTAACGTCTGCATACACCAGTGTTTTGGATAGCGTGAGGCGACAAAAAGCGACGAGGGCCCGCTTCACTAAGGCGATAAACGAGAAGCGTAGTGCTCGCCTTTTTTATGTGAAGTGCTAATTAATACAAAAAAATAAAATATTAAATTTGCATATATAAATAACTAAAAACTCCCCAGTCCTCACTAGTGAGATTTCACTGGATCGTTGTGTTGTTGTAAATAACTAAAAAGTGAGATTTCACTGGGTCGTTATGTTGTTGTAAATAACTAAAAGCTCAATAGCAATAGCATATTAATAAATAAATCAATTCAAAAACTCAATAGATAGTCATAGTAGATTTATAAATTAAAGGCTGAATACATACGAAGACACTTAAAGTTGGCACGATTTTTCATTTAGACACCTGAACTCAAGGGTGTTCCTATTGAGCACTTATACTACCCGAAACGTATTCCAATTGAGCACTTCTTGCTGAGTTGGCATATAAAGTGAGTTTCACCCGATATAGGCTCGTGAAGACCCCAAAAAGCAGATTTTTTTATTTTTTTTCTTTGTTAATTCCTTCTTCTTCTCCCTCAAAAACAAAACAGATCTGTCAGTTGTTTCTTCACTGCCGGAATCTGGCGAGAGAAACTGGCGGCTTTTCCTCTCCAAAAAAACCAATGAAAATCTCCGGCGGCTAGACCTAACCCCAGCGCCCGCAACCCCTAAAAGACCCTAGAGCAACACCAACCTAAGTGACCCTCAATCGGTTGACCCTTCTTCATCTTCCAGTAGTAATCAGCTTCCTTCTCCCTTTGCTTCACCATAATGCTTTTAATCTCTATATTTTCCTCACACTTCTAATATCCGTTTATGCTTGGCCATGTTCTTTCTAGTTTCTACCATGTGATTTAATGCCACTGCTTCCAATTGTTTTATTAGTTCACATTGCTATATGCTGGTTGTGAGCATATGCAGTTTTGTGGATTGTTCATCTAGAAATGTTTAGTCTTCTATAGGGTTCCCAACTCAACTGCACGCCTGGGTGAACATGTCTAATGCAGCTAATTTATTTATTTCTGGTGACTTATTCTCTGTTGGCTCAATGTTTTTCTTCAATTTTTTTTTTGATAAGGTACATTATATTAATCAAAAGGGAGAAACCTCCCGTATACAAGAAGTATACCAAAAAGTAGAAAATTTACATCAGAACACGATTCTCTACAAATGATGCCCAATCCTCTCAAATGCTCTCCTATTTCTCTCTCCCCAAACTATCCACGTTAGAGCTAACAGTGCGAACTTCCACGCCTTTTACTTTCTTCTTCTACGAAACCGGCCCAGCTATATAACATTTCCTTTACAGTGCTTGACATCACCTATTGAATACCAAAAAGATTCAGGATTGCCCTCCACAAACCCGAGGACACAGGGCAATGCAACAAAAGATGATCAACTTCTTCCCCTGAGCTTTTATACATGTAGCACCAAATAACAAGTGTAATTTCTCTCTTTCGCAGATTTCCGCAGTCAAGATCACTCCATTCGCCGTTAGCCATGCAAAAAAGCACACCTTCGTGGGCGCCTCAGGAATCTAGATCGAGGAGTATGGAAAAGTGACCTCCTCTCTCACTAACATACTCTGGTAAAAGGACTTTATGGTGAATAAACCATCGTCACGCAACCCTCATCTCCAAGAATCACAAGATGGCTGGGGCCTGTCTTGCTCATCTCCACTCACTCTATCTTTGACAAGAGCTGCTAAAGAAAAAACTCCCTTCTTAACCTCCTTTACCTCCAAGTTTCTATCATCCCACAGAAGAAGAATGCCCTCGGCGCTTCTCGCTGCCGGGACTCAGTCATATTTTACCCAACTACCTCGCCAGACACTCCTCACAATCGCATCTGACAAAACTTCCATTTTGGTCTCCTGAAAACAAACTAGGTTGGCACCCCACTCTCTAACTCCCACTTTGATGATGGCCCTTTTGTTTGGGTCATTCATCCCCCTCACATTCCATGAAAGAATCTTAACTTCCACAAGTAACAATATGCCCCTTTTTCCCACCCCCCCTAGCTGAGCTCCCTTCCTCCCTGTCACACACCTGGCCCCTTCTCTGGTACACCACCACATCCCCTAAATTATTTTGCTTAACACCTTGACCCAACTCCCTCCCCGCAGTATCATAAAAAGATTGTTGCTCAATTTCGCTCAACAGTTCTAACACCCTATCTTCCTTCTCTTCAAAAGAAACACCTAAGAAACTTCTCGAAATTTAATAGTTTATCCTCCATCCAGAAGGACATATCCCCTTCTAATCCGTGACGAAATTGGACACGCATCTTCTATGTGTACCTTTTCCTTGCTCATACCGAAAGAATACAAGACCATAGCATTGCTAGCAATAGGAACTTTAGGTGCCGATAGGATCTCACCATTTCCTTGAGAGGCACCAACCTCTGAGATTAACACCCCGCTGCTATAGAGATGTCCAGAAATGCCAGCAGTGCAGCGGGAAGAAAGAGAACATGGAACCCTTGGCGGCATATTAGCTGGAATTGGTGGTCCGGCAATAACATCAACTGGGGCATGCACAACAATCTCCCCAGGAGAAGGAGCTTGAAGTGTAACCTCAGCACAGCTAAGCACAAGAGAAGATGAGGGGGCGATGGAGCTGGGTCCATCAGAGGCGGGAGGCCGTGGAATAACACCACCAGCTTTAGCCGGTGCTGCCCCTGAAGTAACGACCATCGAAGAGGGACGCAGGACACTAGAGCTCGGAGAAGAAATATCATTGTGAAGCACCATTGGCAGAAGAAGAATGAACGACTGTTCCCATATGCTTAGGAGCCTTATCAGACGCAGCTTGAAATAATTTGGGCCCCTTAGGATCAATTCTAATAAAATTGGGAAAAGTTGCTGGGCCCATGTGTGGATGCCCATGCCTATACTTGATGGAAACTTGTCCGGCCCTATGATAATTAAAAGAGGACCGACTCATTTTGCCTTTCCAGCCCGCATCACTAACCCAGGGGCATTCACCTCTTTTCCTCCTGATAAAATTGTGTCTTCTTCTCCCAAATTCAAACCCCCCATTTCTTCTCGATCTAACTTCTGATTCCTGCTTAGCCCACCTATCTGGTGAGCCCTCCCCTCCCCTCAGAGATTATTTCCCCGCCCCTCTCTTCTGTTTGACCTACCCTTTTCTTCCGCCACTATCACAGGCATAAAGATATGGCGAAATTCAGGGCTCAACCAAACCCTATAACTCAAGTAGCCATCTTCCACCACTGTGGAGACAGGGATTCTGCCCCCTTTCCTCACCACAATCCTCACTCTCGAGAGATTGTGTAGGCTGCTAGTGACATCAATAAAGCCCCCACAGATCTTCCCAATCTTCTTAAATGGGTCAAGACACCAAAGATGCACCGGGAGACCCACTATGTTGACCACCAATGTTTCGCTGGTGAAACGAGGGCCGAGACACCCATCATGCTCCACCCATGTGTCTAGCTTTAAGTTCCCATCGAACCACCTGTTTCCTTTTACAAGAATTTCTGAAGCTCGAGACTCGTCGACAAATCGAAAGAGATATTGCGTGTCCCTGAGTTGCGATATTTTCAGCCCGTCCTTGACGTCCCATGCCTCTGCTGCCCAATTCCTAACAGCCTCTGGAGAACCAATCCATTTGGAGAAAGTTCCAATCAGAAAAGATTCTAAGAAACCTTTGTGCCTGAGAGTGTGCTCCTCGGATAGCAAGAAGTGCAGCTCCTGCCTTACGTCGAGCTTTCGATGGCATCTTCCCCCAAGTTCTAGGGCTGGCCAAGAGGCAGCTTTGATGAAAGACATGTTTTCCAATTTTCTAGATTCTAGAAAGAAATAGGAGCTTCTCTCTGTATAGTCCATCGTAGCTGAATGCGGCTACCCCAAAAGCCTCGCTAGGAGGCTGACTGAAGAAGAGGTAGTGAAATCTGGTCGGAAAAAGCCTCACCCGTCGCCGAAAAATAGTAAAAGTCGTCGAAATTTGGAGGTTGGTGGATGGGTGGGGTCGGAACAGCCTTGTGAAGAGGCTGTCTGAAGAAAAAACCTTGAGATCAGGCTTGGAAAGGCCTCACGCGCTGTCACGTGGATGAGAGGTCGTCGGTGCTCTGCCGCGCATGGCGGCGCGTGAGGGGTCGTACGCCGGAGATGTTTTCTGGGGTAGTGTCGCGGTAGGGTTGGCTCTCGGATGGTGGTGGTGAAATCCTTGGATTCATGATTCTCAGGCGCCTCGGGGAGTGTGCCTGAGAGCATTTTCGTTGTTTTTGTATTTTTCAAGAAAACACTTATGTTCATAAACCCTCCAAAGATTTAAAATGTTCTCTTTCTAGCTTAACACTTGGGGGAGAAGGCTCGCATTAGTCGTACTAGGAAATCATGTGTTTATATGCATGTGGAATTCAATTTAAACTTGTTAAAATGTTAGTTGTTTCCTGAATAAGTTTAAGTCATTTCTTCCACCAATTAGAATAGATTAACTTTTAAAACTTTACCTATCACAATTAAAAAAATAAAAATAAAAAGAATCTATGAATAACAATGCATGGTTTCTTAAGATGAGTGTTGCAGGGATGCGTATGCCAAGATTGATGTGCGGTCAGACTAGATTAGATAATGTTAAAAATGACCACATTTTGCCAGAAGGTGCAAGTAGCACACATTGAGGATAAAATGAGAGAGAGTTGCTTGAAATGGCTTGGCCATGTCTTGCGTCGATCTATAGATGTATTGGTCCATAGGTGTGAAACTATGACGGGCGAGGTGTTAAAGGGGATCGAGTAGACCTAAAATCACATGGAAGAAAATTGTCTCGAAAGACCTACAAATCCTTGGATCAATGCAGAACTAGCTAAAGACAGGGCACATTGGAAGAGAAAAATTCATATAGGTGATACCTACTAGTTGGGAATAGTTTTTAGACTTGATAGAGAACTCCTATTATTATTGTTGTTATTACCTATTATTTTTATATAAATTTGTCTTTTTTATTTGCACTTCTATTTTAATTTTGGTATTGATGGTGATGAGTTAAGCTAAGTGAAAGGAAGGAGGATTTGTATCGCTGACCCCAACTTGTTTGAGACTGAGGCGTTATGTTGTTGTTGGTTTCCCAAATTGATTGAGTCGTATGGATGACCATTGACCATTCCGCTCTATATGAGTTCATTTCATTCCGTCTTAGATTAATAAAAATAAGAATTGAAGTTGGCATATTTCTCTCCCCTCCCCCTCTATCACTAAAAGGAAAAAGTAAAACTAAGGACAAGAAGAAAGCAGTATCATTGCTTACACGATAGATTATTAAACTGCTTACTTTTGTTATATTCTAATACGTGATTGCATGTGTTGTTTGCGAATAGCTCAACTTTGTTGAATCTCATTATTTGATGATTTGCATGAATCTGTTTATCTTTCTATTTATGAGTTTCAAGGGCTTTGTTAATCGATTCGTCGCAGTGTTTTGGATAGCGCGCAGCGACAAATAGCGACGAGGGCCCGCTTCAGTGAGGCGAGAGGCGCGCAGCGAAGCGCTCGCCTTTTTGATGTGAGGCGACAATTTATACAAAAAAATAAAATATTATATATATATAACTAAAAACTCAATAATAATAATATATTAATAAATATATCAATTTAAAAATTAAAAACTCAATAGATAGTCATAGACTCATAGTAGATTCATAAATTAAAGACTAATAGTCTAAACTCAAAAACAAGCAACATCTATTCTTCTTCAACAACAACAACAACAACAACAACAACCCAGTATAATCCCACTTAGTGGGGTCTGGGGAGGGTAGTGTGTACACAGACCTTACCCCTACCCTGGGGTAGAGAGGCTGTTTCCAAATAGACCCCCGACATCCTTCCCTCCAAGAACTTCCCACCTTGCTCTTGAGGAGACTCGAACTCACAACCTCTCGGTTGGAAGTGGGGGTTGCTTACCATCAGAGCAACCCCTCTTGTCAAATCTATTCTTCTTCAAGATTTTCAAATTCTACAACTTTATAAATGTTAGCATTATATTGGCTATCATCTTCTTCATCCTCAGACTCTTCATCAAGTCACTACGCAATTAATTCTACTATATAAAGAAGACAAAAAGAAATAGAGAAAAAAAAATCTGCCTTTCGAGAGGCTAAAAAAAACAGTACACTGCCTGAAAAATAAAAACAGAGCAAAACCAAATAAAGAAGAAGACAAAATAGAGCCCAAAAAAAAAAAGAGAAGAAGAAAAGCCCCAGTTTTTGCTCGACAAAAATAGAACAAATACCTCTGCTTCTGTCAAAAAAATAGAAGAAAAAAAATAGAAAGAAGAAGAGAAGAAGAGAAGAAGAGAAGCAGAGAAGAAGAGAAAGCAGAGAAGCAGAACCTGCTCTGCTACTGTCAACAAAAACAGAAGAAAAAAAAATAGAAAGAAGAAGAGAAGAAGAGAAAGAAGAGAAGCAGAGAAGCAGAACCTGCTCTGCTTCTGTCGACAAAAACAGAAGAAAAAAAATAGAAAGAAGAAGAGAAGAAGAGAAGAAGCATACCTGTTCGTAGGTGATGAAGCTTGAGGAAGATGATGCCAAGATGATGAAGAAGAGTGAAGATGACTGTTGCTTTGTTCGCAAGTGAAAAGCCCTAATATCTGAAGCTTTTTTGTTCGCAGGTGAAAAGCTCTAATTTCCCAACTTAAGTCAGACCTTTTTCTTTTTTCTTTTTTAAATATAGCGACGCTACAGTCGCTATAGTCGCCTCACGCCTCACACCATGAGGCGAGCGCTATTTCCACTCGCAACGCAACAGACACTCTGTGGCGACACACCCTCGCCTCGCCTCGCCTCACGCTATTAGCGCTGAGGCGAGCGCTATTTACAACACTGATTCGTCGTACATGTCGTTAGAAAGACAATCTCTCAAAAAACCTCCCTTTTATTATGATAATAAAATACATTAAACCTCACTTCATAATAATACATTGATATGAGTTCCTTTTTCTTAGTCAATTCACACAACCGAAACAATTCCTTTCTTGGGCTTTTTATTCTTTGGGAGATGTTTTTCTCTTTTGATGGACATTGGAAGACTTAGATGGTTCGGGCATGTTAATAGGAGATGCACTGATGCTCCGGTGAGGAGGTATGAGAGGCTGGCGTTGGAGGGCCAACGAAGAGGTAAAGGCAGGCCGAAGAAGTATTGGGGTGAGGTGATTAAGCGAGATATGACGTTGCTTCGGCTGACGGAGGACATGACCACGGATAGGAAGGTGTGGAAGTTGAGAATAAAGGTAGAGGGTTAGGTAGCCGAGTGTTGTCCTTGTTTGTCACAGTAGCTTTGATACATTTCTTAGCTTCGTTCGGGTATTTCTTTTTATGCCTAGATTGCTATTATCACTTATTGCTACCTTGTTTCGGTTTTCTGTTTGCATTAATTAGCGTTAGTTTTGTATTTTCGCTTCGGTTGTAAGATTGGTTTGCTTGTTATTGCCCCTTCCCTTTTTCCTCCCTAAGCTGAGGGTCTACCGGAAACAACCTCTCTACCTTTTAAAGGCAGAGGTAAGTTCTGCGTACACTCTACCCTCCCCCACTTGTGGGGTTATACTGGGTGTGGTGTTGTTGTTGTTGCCGGACATTGGAAGACTACCAGACCATATAAACTTATTGATTTCTTTCACAAAGACCTTAACACTTGGGAGGTGGGAGGTGGGTGGGGGTGGGGGAGGTTTAAATTAGGTCTGCACATCTCTGTGTTCCTGTCTCGATTTTCTGCAGCATTTTAGCCTAGGTATTCGCTTGTATTTTTGGCAAAAATATAAAATTGTCTTTCCTGCTTTCCTTATTTTGTTCTTTCAGTTGAATTCTAGAACACCTTCTGTGATATCTCCCATTGGGCCCGCAAACAATGGAAAGATACCCTTGAAAATGCCTACTATCGGGCAGAAGAAGCCTCTCGTTATGCAAGGTTTCTCTCCTCCACCTTCAGGGTAAACAAACTTTATATACAAACTTTCTATAGCTAGTCTGGCAATTTACTGATGTAGCACCTTAGTGTTATTTCTTCAAAGTGTTGACTCAATTTTATCTTGTTTTTATCTCTCTATTGTCCACAGAAAGAAGCAAAAGGTGTCTGGAGCCTTTTCAGATCAGAGCATTGAACAACTTAATGATGTTTCGGCTGTTGGTGGAGTTGATCTAAAGGTAATACCTTACTTTTGTTCAGAAAAAACCATTCTTTAATCACCACACAAGTTATTGAATGTTGATATTAAAAAGTATGACCTATTGATTCGTAATGCTCACAACAGGAGGAGGAAGAACAACTATTTTCTGGGCCCAAGGAAGACAGTCGAGTTTCTGAAGCATCTCATCAAGCTGTGCGAGAAGAAGAGGAAAGGCTGATTCTGCAGAAAATTCCGCTTCAAAAGAAATTGACTGGAATAAGTTAAATCCTTCTCTTTAATTCTTCAGTTCTCTGGACATGCAACTTGATGTTGTAATTTAGATGATAGAGGAAGTTGTTTTCACATCCCAAAATCCATGGGATCACGTGACCGACACCCAACACTCTACCCTACCGAGACAACCAACCCACATGATCTATCCGACCATATGTACTTTAAACCATTTCAAAACAATTTGTAATCCATGCATGAAACATGTAAGCCTTGGCTCATCTGGCCCATATAATGAAAATATACATATCAATAGTACTGCTTTCATACGTGCAATGTGAATAACCTTAATTACAACTCGGCTCAACTATGTATGGAGCATCCTAAGCGACTAACGGCTATGAGATTAAAGGACCACCGGGAACATAAAGAACTGAATCTAAAGGTAAGGAAGGAAGTGGACTTGCTTGACCTATTGCAGTTGTAATGGTTTGAGACCCGTTGGCCATTGTGACTGTTGGAAGAGATTGAGAATATGAAATACTTGTGAAAAGAGATTTGTTACCAGAAATATGATCAGATGCACCTGAATCAATGGCCCAAGACTCGGAGGTTGAAGATTGGAAGACACAAGTCACGCTACTATCTGTTTGAGCAATGGAGGCTATGCTTGAAGATGTCTGTTTAGATGTTTGATACTGAAGGAATTCAATATAACCCGGTAAAGAAACCATCTGGATTGCATTGGATCCAATGGATTGTGAGTCAAAGGCTTGTGATACGAATGCCATTATAGTTTACGCCGGAAAAAGCAGATCATTTTTTTTTTCCTTTTTTTTGTTGGAATTACTGTTCACGCAGGAAAAACATTAAAGTGGTCGGAATTTTATTTGAACCAGATGGGTAGGCTCGGAATTGTGAGGAGAGCAGGCTATCCTAAAGAAAATTTTTCAAAATGTTGCCGAAAAGGGCCCCATGCGCCATCGCTTGGAGCAGATCTCGCCGGAATTTTTTTTCTTTGACTGGCGCGTGAGGGCGCGTGGAGAGGTGTTTTCTGATGGGGTTTTGTAGGGTTTGGTCGCCTGGGGATGGAAAACACTTTGGTGGTGTTGGTTTATGCACAACAACGGTAAAAAGTGGTTTTGACGCAAACAGCTTCTCAGGTCACCGGAAAATTGCACGGTGACGACTGACTTCTTCCCGGATGTCGTTGGAATGACGCAAAACAATAATTATCTTACCAGTGCTCTGATACCATGTGAGAATGCACGGGACAAAATATTATTAATTGATATTCTATGTTGCAATGAACCATATTTATATGTATACATAACACATAACCTACTCCTATTACATGAGGGACTAGGACTAATTACATATATTCGCATAACTATTCTAACATTGAAGATGAATCTTGAAAATCTCCATTGAAGGGGTTGCTAGAGATTTCTTGGAAATTTAAAGATCTTACATACGTAATAGGGCTAGAATTAGTGAGTTATAATTACACCAAAACTTCAGTGGAAACTCATATTGGATCATGGATTAGCTCCTCGGAGAATCCCCTCTCAAAATGCTCCATGCCCCAACAAAAATCTACTTCCTCAGTTTCAATTTATGTAGCATAGTTTGATTTGGTACGAAGTTTTAGAAAGAAGAGAAGACTTTTAAAACTTGTGGTTTTTAACATGCCATAATAATTGTGTGGCTATAAGATTTTTGAAACTTATAGTCTTAAACATACCATAACATTTGTTTAACTATAATACTTTTGAAACTTGTGGTCTTTAACATGTTATAACATTTGTGTGGCTATAAAAGATTTTCATCAAAGAAATATAAAAATGTATCTTTCTTTTTGACACGGATTAATAAGGAAATAGTGCAAAAACATAATGGAGGGGAGGGCGTATTTCATTTCTCTCCTCTTCGCTTGGCCTCATGCGGTACTCATGTGGCACATGATTATCGCATGCCCTCTATATCTGGCCAAGAAGGAACCCATGTGGCGCATGACCATTGTACGAGGGAGTCAGCTTCCATAGGCCTCCCTCATGGTGTGCTCTCACGGCATGAGTTTCGCCCTGGGTTCAGTGGTCGAGCATGCGATAGGCATGTGGTGGAGGCTAAGAATTCTACCTCCGCCTGGAACCCCTCTCCAAAATTTTCAACTCCCCTATGCTATGGGCGTGCGGTGCATGCTCAAAGAATGTGCTGGGAAAATTTCCAATCTTTTTTTTTGTTCCTTTGGTCATTTTACCAGTTCAATACACTTAGAAATCACCGCATACATATTTTCAACCTCTCATTTTTTTTTCTTTTTGTTTCCCATTGTTGGCATGTCAAACGATGTGTTTAGCACTTGATAACCTTCTAATTAGGCCTTAAACATTTTGAAAATTTCTGGGGTGCTAAAGTTGTCTTGCTGCTGAACTGAAATCTGTGGTTTTGTTTCCCTTCTTCTCTGTGTTTCTGACAGTGGCAAAGTGTGGTTTAAAGAATACGAGCAGTGATGTCGAAAGATGCTTATCATTGGTGAGATTATATCTTTCTTGTTTTTGCTGTTCTAATTTGTGTTGCGATATCCTTGACATCTATATGTTTAACCTCTAGTGTGTGGAGGAAAGGATACGTGGACTTATGAGCAGGCTCATCAGACTATCGAAACAGGTTAACTTTCTATCCTATCTTTGGTAAAAATTTAATTACAAAATGTCTATAAGGATGACCTTTTTTTTCCCCCTTTTACATGTGAAAAAATTTGAATATAGGATTTATACCAGAAATATGAGATGGAGTTCCATTTATTTTTGCAGAGGGTCAATATTGAGAAGTCAAGACATAGAACAATTGTCACCTCAGATGCTGGTCAACAAATAATGTTAATGAACCGGAAAGTTTGGGAAGAATGGGAAAAGAAGCAGGCAGAAGCAGAAAAATTACAAGTGGCAAATGAAGTTAGTTACTCTTGTGTCTGCTTAGTGGTTAATTCATCTAATTTTTTCTTGTCAGTGTTTATTTACAAAATTTCTAACTTTGATGACCTTTATATCAGCCGGAGGATGATATTGGAGATGATGGTGATAAGGAGAAGGATGCAGGTCGCACAAGGTCAATGAAGGTACTTTCTCTCTTCGCCCCCCCATTTGTATTTTACAGGCAGTTCCAAGATAAGCTAATGGTACCAAAGGTCATTTCTTCCTTTAAAAGACCTTACAATTCGTCGTCCCGACTTTTGGACCTTCGCATGGAAACAAGGAAGAGGATGACAAGTTGCGGACAACAGCTGCAAATGTTGCTGCTCGAGCTGCAGTTGGAGGAGATGACATGATGCCGAAGTGGCAATTAATGGCTGAACAGTCCAGGCAGAAGCGAGAAGGGGCACTCGACGTGGCGTCTCATTCACAGCCTGGTAAAGATGTGAAGTGGAGGTCCTTATCAACTCCCACAAGAAATCTGAGAGACAATCAAGAAGCTAAGAACAGAACCCCTATTACACTTGGTATGTATGAAAATGGTATAATATTGAGCGCAGTTTCTCGTCTCAAGAGCATTCTAAATATGGATGATGTTCCTCATACTCAAGGTGATTTAGGTGCAGTGATGACTTCCTTGGCCTGATTAGTGGCTTCCCATCCGAGGCTAGCTCTCTGAAATTAATTTTTTTGCTTTCCTTTGCGCAAGAGAACTTGCTTAGCTGTCCTGCTCCCTGGGCCATTTCTATGCTTGTATTTCCACATGTTCTCTAATGAAATTGTCAATTTCCTGGCCTGTGGCATTTTCTGGTAAATGAAACCCTGTCAATGAGGAGCCTGATGATTGAGTGGGCATCTGGATGATTGAGAAAGGATGACACACTAGTCAATTTGCGGTGGCATGAGCTTTGACCATTCTACTAGCACTGTGTTTTTCTTACCCTTATGTGATATCATTATTCCATCCTTAGTATTGATTGAAAACTGGTGTGTGAATAGTAGATTTCCCTTGATGATCTAGAACTGCTAACTTTAGTAGACTTCCGTGATGATAAACTCCTACTAACTACCTGTAGACATTCTG